>SKCR01053832.1:0-30193 GCA_019454045.1 Zanthoxylum bungeanum | reverse complement strand
AAACGTAAAGTTTCTGCCTCGAAAACGTTCGGACGCACGTATGAACACCACACGAACGCGGATCGCGGATTGATTTTCATGTGCAAATTAAAACGCTTGTAATTTTCTTGTCTCTTGGTCAAATCATGAGTTCTTTATATGTACGCGATCGACTTCGAGTCTACTTTCCAATGCAACTAACCTCATGGCAATTGGAGCTCTAAATCTTATGGAATATATAAAAGAGTAAACATTACTCTGAAATCTCTATCTCATATTGTCCAAATACTCGAGATCTTCAAGACTCATTACAACTCAATTGAACTTGTTTCGTTACGGATATTGCCAATAAAAATAGAACTAATAAGGGTGATGTTCATGTTAAAGACAGCTTCATGCCACTGGCACTGAAAGCAAGCTTGACTTGCATGGCCAGGCAGCTGGCAAACCTTGTGTGTGTGCGTGTGCTGGCAAACCGCGTGACACTGTTCACGCGGTTTGATCAGCTATAAATTGAGCCAATGATCATTAGTTTTAGTATCCCAAAGAGTGAGAGTATTGTATAGAGAGTGAAAGTGAAGATTTAAGTTTCTAGAGTGTAAACTTGTAATTTTATTCTTGTAGTATAAAATTACCATTCGTTTTTTCCTCAAAACACTCCAAGAGTGATCGGTAATTCACTACAAGTGGTATCAGGAGCTTTGGTTCTTCATTGGGATCGAAAAACCGAAGAACGGAGCTTGATTCAGAAAATTCGAGTTCCGAAAAAGTTGTCAAAAATCCAATTTGAGGGTACCATCAACTAGTTCACGTCGAGACGAGCACAGTGGTATTTTTCGACGACCAAACCGACGTCCAGATTCACCGCACGCGTGCCACACGCCTTCCAGAGAGCTGTCCACGAGCCATCACGCGCTCCGCGCGCCGCACGTGCTGCTCAAGGTTGAAGACGACCAAGTGGAAGCCACGTCAGCCCCACATCAGCGCCACGTCAGTGCCCCTGCCACGTCAGCACACCACGTTAGCTGCCACGTCAGCTTGCCACGTCAGCACACCACGTTAGCTGCACGTCACCTGCCACATCAGCCGCCACGTCAGCAAAGCCGGTCCCACATGCCACATCAGCACTGCCATGTCAGCGCCACGTCAGCAGCCTGGTAAATTTCATTTAGCCCCCTGAAGTTTTGAAATTTACAATTTTACCCCAGAAATTTAAAGAATTTACAAATCAGCCCCTGTGTCGGATTTAGACCAACGAAGTGTCTATTCCACCATTTTCAATCGTTCCGGACGTAACGGTGACCTCAGATTTGTGAAATTCAGACCCAATTTTAGGGTATTATTATTTTTTAAATTTAAAACTTAAAATGGAGATGGAAGATTCTCATTCTGGTGCAATGATTAAACTGGCTGCCACTAATTACTCCCTCTGGAGACTTAGGATGATAGATTTTTTACATTATAAAGATTTGTTTGATGTCATCGAGTTTAAGGAAGAGAAACCAGAGTTTGTTAAGGAGTATGACTGGAACAAACTCAACAACAAAACTTCGGGTCAGATTAGGCAGTAGATCGGTCACAGTGTCTTCCACCATGTAGCACAGAACACATATGCTTATGAAATGTGGAGAAAATTGGAAAACATGTTTCAGGCTAAAACAGCTCGGAATAAGGCCTTAATCATGAGGCGTTTGGTGAACCTGAAGCTACGGAGTGGAACTTCCGTTGCAGAACACACCAACGAGTTCCAAAGCCTGGTGAACCAATTGTCTGCAGTAGACATGCAACTGGTAGACGAAATTCAAGCCCTCTTGTTACTCAGTTCTCTTTCTGATAACTGGGAGACTCTGGTGGTTACTCTCAGCAACTCAGCTCCAGGAGGTAAACTTACCATGTCTATGGTAAATGATGCCTTGTCAAATGAAGAAGTTAGAAGAAAAGACATGGGCTCAGATCAAACAGAAGCCCTTGTCTCGGAGCAACAAGGAAGACAACAGTAGAAACATCAAGGTGGGAGGAGAGGCAGAAGCAAAAGCAGGGGCAGATCCAGGACAGGAAAAAGACATACAAGTGCTTCCACTGTGGCATAGTCGCAAACAGTTGATATGCTCGGCTCGGGATGGTTAAGGGTGGACTTAAAGGTCGATCAACAGATTTAGTGGATAAGTTGGCCGATCAACTCTCCACCGACAGAAGACTGCAGAAGATTGAAATATCGTGACTCCTCAAAGTACGTGTCAGCACCCGGAGAAGCTCGTCAGACCATTATTAATAAGAGCATGTTGGCATCAATAAAAGTTAAAGAGAAGTGATGGATGTTAGACGCTCAGGTTGCTTTCGGTAAAAGAAAACCTTGGGTAAAGAGTTTATTTAATGCATAGGGTGGAAGGAATCTATAGAAGATGGGGAATACTGACCAACTCTGGCTCAGTATAAAGCAAGAAGTAGTGGTAGAGAGAAAGAAGGGATTGATATTTTTCGATAAGATTTCCATTTTATCTCTTTGTAATTAGTGAGTGAGAGAGAAAAGAGAAGAATAAGCCCTTTGTAAAGCATAAAACACGTTGTTTCAATAAAACACCGTCTGCTTTGTGCCCGTGGACGTAGGCTGGATCATATCCGCCGAACCACGTTAATTGCCTGTGTAGAGCCATACGCTCCCCCATTTTTCACTAAGTTTGCCTTTGGTTTCCCCCATAACCAAATAAATTTACTGCTGAAGGAAGGTAGAAATCCCGGGAGCAATATTCTTTCCGTTATTGCCCCTGAGACGAAAACCAGCCGTCAACAGTTGGCACTGTCTGTGGGGACTCGGGCAAGAAGCAGTTCACGTTATGAGACGATGATGGAAGATGGTGGTTGTGGTTTTCGCAGGCAACTCAACAGCAGAATAGGCGAAAAGGGAAATAAGTGGGGAGAAGCTGGATGGAATTGGGAAGAAAGGGTCTGTACATAAGTGGATCATTTCTTGTTGAATTGCGGAATGAAATGTAAAGGAGAAGGCCAGCGGATGCCCGTCGGCAGTGAATTGCCGAATGAACTGCAACGACGAGAATGAGTTATATCCGTTGGTGACAGCTGGCCAGGGTCCTATGTGGGAAGGAATTTCTCCTTCTGCCTCGTCATCCGCCGGCTTCGCAAGTGGCTTGCGTGGGAGGACTGATCAGAGAGTTGGTCAGCTCAGGGCGAGGGTCAAATTGGAGTTGTCGTCTTCCCGTTACCGGAACAAATAAGGTAAAATCCTTCCGGGAGGACGCCTGGAGCAAAAACTGAAGACCTCGCCCAAACATCCAGGGATGCTCTTAACGAGCCAGGAACCGGGAAAATGCATTTTCCAAGGAGCACCGACAGAGTGCCCGATTCACCAGACCCTAGGATCCAGCCCGGAAACCTTCGGATTGAGGTCAAATCAGAGAATCCCAAGGGGACATCTGATGCAGGAGCCAGAGTGTGAAGTTTGCAAATTCTGGCATACGCATAGGGAGTATCCGGCGCTCGGATCGGAAGATGCAGTTAGGCCACAAAGAGGAAGCAAGGAGCAGGATCAAAAGAAGCAGAGGAAGTCCCGAAGAGATGAGAGCTGTTTGTAAAAAAGAGCCTCTCTTGAGGAAGCTAGGCCGAGGTTTCGTGGTGTAGGCTCAGGGCTGGATTTGTTGGTGTCAGCGACATGAACAAACACTCTTCTTCCACTCCTTATGCAGGGGATATATAAGTTCTTTGCAGGCTAGGTCTTTCATTCATATTTCTTCCTCCCGTGTAATATAGCTATAACCTTTCTCCCTTCCATTCATAATACCTCGAATCAACCCATCGTTTTCACAAACATCTACCAATCGAGGTTCGACTTGACCAAACATTCTTACTCGGTCTTCCTTTAACTATGCTCGTTACCATCGCTTCTTACCTTGTCCTTTTCTTGTATTTCTGCATAACCCCTTCACATCCGCTGTGTCAGCTTCATCCCTTTTGTAGCATATACTTGTTAGTTGCTAGGAAGAAAAATGTTGTTGTATCTGATGGACAATTTTTTTGAATTCTTACTTCAAACATTCTGTTTTTAATTTTACAGTTCATTGGAGAAAGGCCAGCCATATATTTTTCGTGTTGGCTCTGCCGCCAGGTAATTCTGTTTATCTTAGTTTAAGTCATCAAGAAAAATGATTATTTTATTACTTGGCATTACATCATTATCTTGCCTGCTCTCTGTTACTCATCTGCACAAGTTTGGACTCGTGGTTCTTTCTACATTCCTGTTTTGTATCCTTTCATAATCATCATAAAGTCAGCAAACTGATTTATATAGGATTTGCTTTACGCTGATTTTACTATAAGCAAATTGCCTGACGGTACACAGCTTTAGATTTTATTGAAAAAGTAAAACAAAAGATCAATAGCGACACAATTTTTGACAATATGGTAAAAAATTAATCATATTTTCATGCTGATATAAATGAGTTAATACAAATTCTTTACCCTACTGAACAGAAATGCAGAGGGCTGCCCTAGGAATTAGTCTACTAGATCTACTTTATTTACAGGAAAACAAAGCTTATATTCATCATAGCTTTTTCTTTTGCATCGCGGATTGATTATTTGCATGCCTAAAACAGGTTGTCAAGGACTTGATGAAGGAATCCTGACCATGAAAATTGGAGGGAAGCGTCGACTTTACATTCCTGGACCGGTAAATTCCAATACCCTCCTTAATCATTGTAAAGAAGAATATAAACTGCAAGCAAAGAAATATTGGTATTGAAAAGAAAAGTTACGTTATTTTGTTACATTTCTAAGGCTTTTTTCTGCTTTAATCTCTTGTTTAGCTGACATTTCCGAAAGGACTCATTTCAGCCCCGGGAAGGCCGAGGGTGGCAGCAAATAGTCCGGTGATATTCGATGTGAGTTTGGAATATATACCAGGTCTTGAGGTCGATGAAGAGTGATAGTACTTGTAAGGAGAAATATTTTTGGCCTTTTTATTTTTGCTCTTCACCAGAAAGTTCGAGACAATCTGGAAAAGAGATTCATAATGTGATTAAATTGTCTGGTACATTTGTACACTAAAATTACTTCATTTTTTTCCTCAATACTATACCAAAAGAAATGATGCCATTGATGGGGAATGACATTTGAATTTAATTTGTTTTTTTTTGGACACAAGTGTGTTTTGAGCACAGAACAAGCAACATCAAAATTTCAGCGTTTACTTGTATAATCATAATAATACATTTGGGCATAATGTCATGTACATACCCCTTGGGGCATGACTTGTGATAACGAGCTTAGAATTTGATTATCAGATCCTAATTTTGAGTTTATATGATGTATTTCTTATAAGAGTCTGGGACAGTTGAGAATTTTATTTGCTCCACTTAAATCCGGGTCTGGTGATTTGACAGCGGAATTTTAACGTTTCATGTTATGTAAATTTCTGAAGCATTATAAGATGTACCGAAGAAGGGATAATTACAAGAGCAAATAAACAGCAATGATAGGGCACATCAATCTTCAAGTAATTATTAGAAATCATCTTCACGATAATACTGTCATAGGTTAACATGTTTTATTTTAAATACATAATTTCAAAGGGGTAAGAATCCATTTGACGAATATGGATAATTTATGTCCTTATTTGTCAAAATGCAAGAATCTAGGCTTATCAGTAATAACTGAAAAGAGCTGAGGCAGTGGGTTGGGTTATTAAACATAGGCTTGGGCCGAAGCACTCTTAGATCCGAATACACTAACCTTATGACCAAACAACACGAAAAGCTATCTCTCTTAACCCTAACTCTCATATCTATATAAATGCTCATTTCACAAATTTGCTGGATCTAGTCGTCCTTTTAGGGTTTTTGAAGTGGCTAGCGAGCTCTGTAGTCTCCAACAATGGTACTCCTTCTATCTCTTTCGTCAATTTCGATTCGTTTTTGTTATTGTTAGTGGATTTGGTTATGTTTCAGAGGATTTGACACAAATTAGTAAATGAATTGTGTTGCTGTTATTAGCTTAGGCAAATCAACTCTCACTCAAAATGAATAATTGGGTTTGATCCATGGTCTTGAAAACTGTTTAGGATCTATGAAAGTTTGTATTTTTTTCCCTTTTCTGCAGACAAGTTCGTTTGTGATACTTTGATGTGAACTTTTAATTGAAATTGATACACAAAAATGTAATGTTGCTTCATTGTGTGATTTTTTAAAATAGTTGTGTTATGTATGTTTCCATTGTGTTGAAATTCTCTTGTATGAGTAAGAAGAAACATCTGGTTAGCTGTTTTCTTTTGGGCATTAATTTGTTTTGTTGCCAATGTAATTTCAGATAAGACTATATGCATAAATTGAATTCTGGTGCAACACTGACTGGCAGCATAATTAATAGAGATTTATTTACGGGTTTTGATTATTTGTCGTGCGTTTCAATTTAACTGTTTTTCGTGATTCTTTATGAGGTTTGATTTTGACTGTATTTTGATTGTGTGGTTCGTTTGTGTATTGTAGGTGAACGTCCCCAAGACTAAGAAGACATACTGCAAGAGCAAGGAGTGCAAGCAGAAAGCACACCTTGCACAAGGTTACACAGTACAAGAAGGGTAAGGACAGCCTTGCTGCTCAGGGGAAGAGACGTTATGACCGCAAGCAGTCAGGTTATGGTGGTCAGACCAAGCCCGTCTTCCACAAGAAGGTATAATTTTATGCTGTTTCCTAAAATTCAGTGCTGTTTTGTGTAATTCTGGACTTTATCTCAAAATGTTTGCTGGTTTTGTCTAACAGGCTAAGACCACCAAGAAGATTGTGCTGAGGCTGCAATGCCAGGGTTGCAAGCATGTGTCTCAACATCCCATCAAGGTTTGTACTCGAAATATTTTGCTTATGTTGTTTTTCTCGAGCCTTCGATTTTCTACTTATTGCAACACATTTGGTTGTGCTGAATTTGCAGAGGTGCAAGCACTTTGAGATTGGCGGAGACAAGAAGGGAAAGGGAACATCTCTTTTCTAAATGCTTTCATTTTTGTTTATCCAGTACAAGAAATATTTTATTGTGTTAGTTGTGATTCTGTCAATTTGAAACATCAAGATGGTGGTTTGTCGAATTTTCAGTATTATTTATGATATCAGTTAACTTTAGATTTGAAAAGTTTTCAGCACTTTTTGCAATATGATTTTCTTGCTGGTTCTGAATGTTGTCGTATGAAATGTAAACTGGAAATCTACAGTTACAGGACTCCTATTACAGCTCAGCTGGCCCATCATGATTGCAATTGCTTCACTAAACAATTCGTACTTCATACATCTGCTTTAAACGTCTATTTCAAAAACAATCTACAAGGAAGTTGGCCTTTGCTAGCACGAAGTTGAATGGAGCTACCAGTTCCTCAGACAGGTTCAAAGTTTGGCAGCATGTGTGGAGTATTGAAGTACCATCCAAGTAAAGATTTTTATATGGAGATGCTTATTAGGTCTTCTCCCCACAGCTGACAGACTATTCTCCAAGAAGTTTTTTGCCAGAGATGTTCCAGAGATCGGAATGAATTACACATGCAATTTTTCAATGTAAACTCGCTTGGGGTTTTTGGAAGAAATCTGCATTCAGAGAGTTAGTTTCAAGCTTCAAGAAGTCTTCTGAAAGTAGGGTTGAATCTGAAAGTAGTCGTATTTGTTGGTCTCCCCCACCTCCAAACTGGTTTAAGGTGAATGTGGACGCGAGTATCAATCAGAGACCTCCTCGTATTGCGGCTGTTTTCAAGAACAGTTCTGGGGAGACGCGAGTTCAATCAAGAGACCTCCTTGGTATTGTGGCTGTTTTCAAGAACAGTTCTGGGGAAAGTATAGGCACGGCTACGAATCAGATTCAGCATACTGAGGATGTTGAGTGGGTTGAAGCTCAAGCGATTAAGATAGGAATCAGTCATGCAATTCGGGTAGGCTTTTTCCCTATTATTGTGGTGACAGGATGCAAAAAATGTAGTTGATTTAATTAAAGGGAACATCTCTAGCATGAAGGAAATGGGTGGATAGCAATTTAGAATCAAATCAGCACGGCACAATGGGCACGAACGTCTCTTCTCCAGCCAACGAACGATACACTGATCATGAAAAACATGAGCACAAGACGTGCGAGAAGCCAACTGCCCAGTAACAACAAGCTTGTCCAAACAAATTGCACAATCTTTTCCATCTTCAATTCTCACAAGAACATCATCATCATCATCAACAACGCGACGAATCTGAAACTGCTGATACCTAACCACCTTCAAATCCATAACAATCGGCACAAATCTACGAAACCTGTTGTTCTTACTCAACCACTGCACATACCTTAGAACACATTGTGCCAAAGAAGTTAACGTATAAAGTGTCACTGATTTCGGAAACTTTAGCATTCTTGAAGTGTCATGCCGGAGAAGAAGCAACCCTTTGACACATAAGAATATTCCGTTGGCATTGACTGTTAATCCTTGATCGGAAAGAATGTCAGACAAGAAATGGAACATGTGATTGTGGGTTACAAAGAGGGCCTTTTGCTTGTACAAGAATGTATCTGTTTTGTTGTTGGTAATGGCAAGTAGGTGTTGGTTGTTTTGGTCGTGTTGTTGGATAACTTGACGGACACGCAATTGGATTATGAAACCAGGCTGCATGGTTTTTAATCCCAGATCAGGTTCTCACCTTTTCCAGAATGGTGTCATCTTGTTGAAGTTTCAATACATAATCGGACATTTTTGAAGAACGACGAGAGTAAAAAAAAGAAACTGAAAAAGAAAATAATACAACAATGGAACTGGATGGAAGGAGCAAGTAGTGTTGTTTAATGTTGCATGGAGATTAATTTATAAAGGAATTTGTTTGTGGGTGTCCTGATCCAAAAGGAAATAGAAAGGGAATAGGAAATCAAAGTCTGTTTCCTAATTCGAAATACAAAAATCTAGTTATAGGAAAATTAAAATAAGGGTATTATTATCCCAATATTTTTTTTAGAATCGTTGAAAATCCCGCCACTAAACTACTCATTTCGGATTTAAGCAGAGCATGTAAAACCCCGACTATCCCAAGTTCTTACAAGAAACACACTTCTTGGATTCGAACCCAAGAGTCCGATCATAAACGCTACATCACCAAGGCACACTAGGTTAAAATAAATAAATAAATAAAATATTGATGCTTTTACATATTACCCTTATAATAAAACAATTAATATTTTTACATTATTATTAAGTAATTAATTAAAATATAATATTTTCATAAAAAAAATATTATAGTTGCTTCTATTTCATGCTTAATGATAAATGTCTTGTATACTTGTTATTGTATGTTGATGATATGCTTCTAATCTCTGAGTCAATGAATGCAATTTGTAAGCTTAAGAATCCATTGAACAATGAATTTGACATGAAAGACCTAGATAGTGCTAAAAGAATTCTAGGTATGTCCATTGATAGAGATATGAGTAAAAATTGTCTGAAAATACATCAGTCCACATATTTGCAGAAGGTAGCATATAGGTTTGGGGTAAGTGGCTGTAAACCTGTTAGTCAGCCTCTTGCGAGTCATTTTATTTTGTCTAAATCCCAAAGCCCTGCTAATAGGTCTGAGATGATTAAAATGGAAAATGTACCTTATGCAAATGCTATATAGGTTCTGTGATGTATGCCATGATTAGTATTAGACCTGATTTGTCATATGTTGTATCTTTGTTGAGTAGATTTATGTCAAACCCGGGTGGCGCACACTGGAGTGCTTTGCAGTGGTTATTAAGATACATAAATACAACAATTGATTATGGTTTATGCTTTAACAAAACTAACGCTTTAGACTTGGTAGGGTATGTGGATTCTGATTTTGCAGGTGACAGAGACTCAAGAAAGTCAACTACAACATACTATTTCACTCTTGGTGGAAACTGCATCAGCTGGAAGTCGAGTCTGCAACCCTTAGTTACACTTTCAACTACTGAAGCTGAATATGTAGCCATAACTGATGTGTTCAAGGAGGCCATGTGGCTTCAAGGTATCTTAACCGAAATACAACAGCTTCATGGGAAGACAGTTGTGTATTCTGACAGTCAGAGTGCAATACATTTGAGCAAAAATCCAGTACATCATGAGAGAACCAAGCATGTGGATGTAAAATATCATTTTGTGAGGGAAATCGTCTCAAGTGGTAAGATTGAGATTAAGAAGATCCCAACTGAAGATAACCCATCAGATATGGGGACAAAAATTGTGACTGCCACCAAACTCTCCCACTGCATGAAGTTGTTGCATGTGGGGGCTGGCTGACCTTGCAGCCGACATGAACAATGATGGAAATAAGTGAGTTTACTGCGCTAGCTTGACCCTAATGTATGCAGATATTTGGATGGAAGCGATAGGTTTTACGGCTTCAAGGTGGATATTGTAAAATGTGAAGCCTTACACCCGTTAGATGAGTGACATGTGGCTCAATCTCTGCTGTTGCTTTATTCCCCTTTTGCTCTTTATTTAATTGCTGCTAGGGTTGAGAAAGAGTAAGACCGTGTTTTTTTATTTGCTATATACCTTTCTTCTTCTTATTTCTCTCTGAGTGAAATCCATAGGCCATGTATGTGTATTCTTGCTTGTAAGTCAGTCCCTTTGGCCAAATCTTCTGGTTGAAAGATCTTAAGGCAGTGACTGAGCGTTGTGTGCAAGATTGGCACTAGTAGAGTTTAGGTTTTGTTTATGGTTTTTCTTTGTTTTGAAGGGAATTGAGATTGTAAGAGGTGACATAAGATTCTTGTATAATCTTGATTTCATATAGTGCAGTGAGCTCCTTGTTTATGGAGTTCAACATGGATGTAGTCTGAATTCTTTCAGGCGAACCACGGTAAATTCTTGTGTTCTTGTGTGTGAATGGTTTTTGAGCTTGTTCTTGTCTTGGGTGAATTGGCCATTTGTTGTTAATTAAGAGGAAATTGAAACAGAGAACAACTTGAATTCATAACAATAATAATTGTTTTTAAAATCAAACTAGACAGATTGGTTGAATCGGCCATGAGTTCAATCCGATTAAATCCTAAAAACTGGAGGTTAAAAGATAAACCAAAACCGTTTAAAATGGTGAACCAGCCCAATTAGCTCACAACCTAATTTTTTTTTTTAAAATATATATTTTTCATGATTTTTAATTAATTAAAATTATTTATTATGTCAGTTGATTTTGCTGATTCAACCAGAACGGTTTAACCAATCGAACTAGTGACTCATTAAATCTTTTGGATCACCGTTTAGTCACCGGACCGATTTTTTAAACACTGATGATAACTTAGTTATTCGTATATATTGAAAATGATGTATTTAATTATATTATAATTAGACTATCATTACTTGTGTAGTCTCTTGTTTTTCAACACATGAAGTCTAATTAAGTACAATTATACTAAATATATTTACTATTAATGAATACTATAATGAGCATCATTAGAAAATGCATTAGCATAAATATGGCAACAAGGAAGATAATACAAAGTATCAAAGTGGAGTGTCCTGCATTTATGATAATGTTGAAACAAGTCAAGAAAATTGAAAAAGTAATAACATATGAAAGAATCTTATCTCTATAACGAACATTTTTTTTTTTTTTGAAACGTTGGAAATCCCGCCACCAAACCACTCATTCTGGGCCGCGGCGCAGGTAAAACCACCGGCTGTCTCAGGCTCTTACAAGAAGTGCACCCCCTGGATTCGAACCCAGAACCTCAAGGTGAAATCCTGAACCCTACACCACCAAGCCACACCCCTTGAGGACCTCTGTAACTAACATGTAGGAGCATAACATCATAAATATTCGGGCTATTAGAATACTAAATTCAGGAAGTACATACTGTCTCACTGTTTCAAAATCCTTCAGTAACGTACAAATAACTTGGAGAAAATGGACATACAAAATGATGCCTACACGGATTTTCTCTACTAAACCACACTAGCATAATGCCACGTAGGAGATTGTTATGCTACAAACCGAAATTCCCGATTTGTATCATTGAATTCTTAATTTATACAGCTTTCATTATTTTGACCATAACTTTTGCATACGATGTCTAATTGAGGTTATTCAAATTGCGTTGAAAAGAAGACTCAATTATCTACAACTTTATAGTTTATTTCGAAGACTGAATCAGAAGTTGACAGTTCTGTCTTGGCCTCCGACAATGCACCGTAAAATCTTGTGGCGCGATGCAGGCTAGGTCAAAATCATTCCATTAACTTGAAAAAGGTTTGTGGCATGCTACATATACCTTTAAGTCGTGCCGCAATTGCGACAACTCCGAAATTGAGTAAGAAACTTGGTTTTTGTGATATATATATAAGAGAAACGTTTATGAGTACTTCACATACATTTTTGTGATATTTATGTATACACACACACAAATATATATTCTTTGTGGAATTATATGCGATATAATTCAAAAATTAATCAAATAGTATAATATGTTTCCTTGTTATAATACATTTCTTATTTAACAGATTTATTAATTTAATTTTATAATTTAATTGTATTTTTTTAATAGCAATAGGAAGTGTGAGTGAAAAGTGAAAAGTGATATTATAAATAAAAAATTAAATTCAGTTCGATGGGCTTGGTTTGGTCACAGTTTGGATTTCGGTTTTGGGCTTGATGCTGAAGTCTTTTTCTCTTTTTATTAGTTCTTTCTTTCTCTTTTTATTCTTTCTTGTTTTTTTTTTGTTTTTCTTTTTTTAAGAAAAGTCCATTCACGGTCATTGGTTTATATATGGAATTTTTAGGTGAATGTTCCAGTGATGGGATGATTTCCTGGAACATTAGGTGGCAATACATCTATTAATTTGCATGTTTGATTAATTTCTCATGCTGAGATAAACAAATTACTATTACGGCTTGTTAACATCGAGCAGAGATATTCATCATAGAAATATCGCTAGAGATATACATATTACAAATATTTGGTTACTATGTTCTTACAAGGAATCTAAACAAACAGTAAACACAGAACACGATTGACACAATAAATACAACAAGAATAATAAAAGTAAAACAGTCTCTGGACAATAGAAGACGGCGGTGTAGCAACGAACCAGCGATAGAAAATGGAGTGCAGTACCGAACCAGCAAGAAGAAAACAATGAGGATTCCGAGGCTTGTTGATGCGGCAACAATCTCCTTAAAATAAATTCGTCTCCTACCAAATGATGCAGTGGAACGCGAGATGTTTGTTTCCCAGGATGCAACGAAAATAAACGAAAATGGGCACCACCAAAATCGCCTTCAAACGAATCACGAATTGTTCGAACTCTCTCAACAAAAACAGCAAACTCAAAAATTTGTTCTGTCTTCTCTCTCAAAAAACGAAAAACACTGCCCATATTAAAAGAAAATAAACATGTCAATTAAATCACATTAGTGTGATGCCTTTCATTTGAAGTAACCACCAAGTTAATTAATAAAATTAATTTAACTGTTATGAAACTTCAAAAGGCTTGGAAAAAAAAAATAAAAAGGCTTGCAAAAATTGGCTGGGCCGGGCCCGCACAATTTGGTCCGACATTCGTGTACGCAGGACATGCGGGTGCACACAAGTCAGACCTGATCGGATTTTGATTTGCACCCCCCAGCGCGCGCACGTAGAGAGAGTCTCTATCCTTATAACACTTACACATTTACATATGAGCAATCATATATATAAACACAATTTTACTTTATTAGCTTTCCTATGTGGGACAAGCTTATTTCTCTTTATTTTCCAACACCAATTGGTGAACTTTGAGCAATAATTTCTCATTCACCCAAGCACCATTTTAAGCATATGAATATACCATTCCGAACTACTAACGGAGGAGTATCCGAATCACTCAAAAACAACCACTAACACGAAGTGAGCCATGCTTAAAATTATACCTCAAAATGCTTACTAGTGAGTATTTTTCCAACAATACATACATCATGCCCGAAGTTGGACTGAGAGAATTGGATGGCATCATGTCCTTAGCATATTATAGGTTACTTAGAATGATCTTATCGATCATTTCAATTTTGTAGTGTCCCGGAGTACTTGAGATTGTTCTAGCTTATGTGTCGAATATTTCCGATATGCTATATGAATTTGCGGTGAAATTTAAAAGAATTTGTGTTCCTGTATGTATGTTGTTTTAGCTTTAAACGTTGATAATTTTTTTTATAAAACTCATCAAATAAAAGATTTCAAAGCTCAATTAATTCTTCTTTGACTAAGGGAACAGAGGAAGGCCAACAATCGAACTTTTAGAATTTTTAACATATGCAACTATCGGATCCTCCGACTATAAGCATGCATGATGCATCATTCGAGTCACGGCTTTTCTCTTCTTTTTTTTTTTTTTTTTTTTGCTTTTTGTTAACATATAGGGAAGTGACAGGTTTGGGCCTACCAATTTGAAAAATTGTGATTAAAAAACCATAAGATTCCATACAAATATTTCGAAGCATTCGAAAATCAAAATCAATAGATGTGTTAAGGATGCCAAATTTTAAAATGTAAACACAAAACTAGTAACACTGCATCCAATTTATAATTTATAACGTTTACAATAAGGATGTAGTGTACAAATTTTCGGATCAATCCGCGATCCGACCCGATCCAATCCACGCGGATTTTAAAAAAATGATTTGTCAGATTAATCCGACCCGACCCGATATTTGCAGGTTGGGTCACGGGTCTGATATTAAGACTCGACCCGACTCTATTAGTTTTTGTCATCTTTTGCCGTATTTTGCTCCTCTGTTATACTCCAAACCCACAAAATACATAGCAAAACAAGTATAAAGTGAAAATTCGCGATAAGGCAAATGTTCCGACCCTATGCGGAATTACAAACAATAAACAGGATAAGTCATGATTACTGTAACTACCGAAACTCAACAAGCAACCACAATAAACAACAAATAAAATATGCTGTAAATATTAAATAAATAACAGAAAGTAAAACAGCAAATAAATCAAACCGCAAAAAATCAACACAAGAATTTTTTGTGACGAAGTGGAAAACTCTTGCGAGTAAAAAAACCACTCCAGGTATATCGGCTACCAGCCCAATCCACTATATAGAGAAAAACTTACAGCGATGGTCAAGACATATGGTGGCAACTCCACTGACTCAAGTACCTCAATACTGTAAGAACTCAAGGCAACTCCATAAGTCCGCGACCTACGGTTTTCTTCGGAACCTCTGAGTAGATTGTATCACCTCTGACGCCGGAACTCCGACTACCAAACTTCCTCCTAAAGAACTCTAAAGGGTTTGGAATTTTGGGTTAAGTTGTGTTGAATGTTTATCAAAGATGGATTCACACCATTAATGAAGAAGACAAGGAGATGAATAAGTCTTCAATGGTGGAATCAAGAAAGGTTGAAAACTTTGAGAGATTTAGCCTCAATGGAAATGTGTTTCAACCAGTGGGGATGGCGGCTACATATTATATTTATAGGTATGGTGAAAAGCTAGGGTTTTTCAAAGTGAAAATGCACAAAAATGAGTTCAGATCGCAGTCGCGCGACTTGTTAAAAATATTTAATTTTGCTGCTCTTTGCTTGTTAAAATTTTCAATTTACATTTCATTATTTGGTTTAATTAAAATTTTGGATTGAAATTAAAGACTACAAAATTGCCTCTGTTTTTGGCTATGTTGTGGTTAATCTTCAATTGTTGGTTGTTAAAGGCATTAAGGCGGTTGTTGATTGAATTTTGATTATTTTTCATGGCCCAAGCACTTTTAGGACCACTTTTAGCTTTAAGAGTTGTGGTTCACTCTGATTATTAGCCTTTGATTTTAGCAGTATGTTTGATTATTTTCCTTACATGCATGTTATTATGTTGCCTGTTACTGAGAATCCAATGCAATTTCCACTGAATTATTGGTAATAGACTAGTATTGTTGTGAATATTTTTGGGTTCTGAGTCTCATGATCAGCCATTTGTTTAGTATATTCCTTTAACCCATTGTGAAATTGTGTGGCCTGGTCCAATGGATGTTTTATTCTTTTTACTTTTTTCATGTACATATGAGCTTTATATGTGTTATACGAGGGATCTTGTAATATTCGTATTGGAATTGGTAATCCAATTCAATATTGGTTAATGGGTATTCTTACTTTTGGACACTGTAATTTAGTTCTTTTTTCAATGCGGATCTAGTATGCTAAAGAAACTCTTTCATTTCTGGAAGTACCAAAAATGTTGATCAATATCAAAGGTTAAAATGACTATGCCTTTGTTGTTTCAATTATCAATTGTGTGGATAGAATAACTTCATTTGAATTCTCGACTCTGGAAGACCGGCTTTGTAAGATGGCATTTTTTTAAAGCTTGTTATGGCTTTCTTTAAATTACAATAAAAATATTTTAACAAACAATAGTGGCATCTATGTGTATCGGAGTGGCATTATGCAAAGCTCAACGTGGCATGTTTAAGCATATTGTATAAGTTATAGATTCAGTAACCTAGAGTTGTAGGTTCAATGATCTATCTCAGTCAATTATCGGATTAAGCATTTGATCTAATTATCCTTTCAGGGTGAAGATGTTGGTGGCCTGGATATCGCAACACTGAAAGAATTGCAGAATTTTCATGTTGAGGCAATAACAAAAATTTGCCATGCAAAGATTAATGTTAGAATGTAATATATATATATTTTTTTGCTTGTAAATGGGAATATTTTATTTACATATATTAATATATTAAAAATTATGTTTTGTGTCATTTTACCATACAAAATATTATATGGTGCAAATTTAAATTTAAAATATAATTTCGGCTCTAAATTTAAATAATTTCAGTGGCAAAATTTATTTACCCATTAATATTATACTTTTAGTGGCGAAATTTTCGCCACTAAAGGTTATATTTTGCCACTATTTTTAGTGGCGAAATAAATTTTCGCCACTAATACCTTTTGTATCGCACTTTCAGTGGCGAAATATAATTTCGCCACTAATAGTATATCCCGAGTAATGAAATTGTTTTGTTACTTGGTGGTTGACATTGGATGTTGACGATTGTAGAAAAGATTTGACTTTGTGAAGTCAAATGAGAGAGTGATAAACTGTAATGGAACTATATAATTAATAAGATGAAATGACCCTTAGACAATTTTTGTATAAGTTTAATAGGATGTCAGAATCATTTACAAAGTATCTGATACTTAATGGTTCTTATGTTTTCTTATCGAAGAAAATTATCCTATAACTTATAGTGAGAGCGATATTTGATATCGATTTCAGAAATTACCATTGAACCATAGATCTAAGATTGTTCATGGCTTACGACGATCAAGTTTAGAACTTGATTAGGCTTTCGTTATGAATAGTTCATAAAATATGTGCAAATTGTTTGCGCAGCAAAAGCGAAGTAGGCTTGATAAAGGTTTGACCTTTATAGTATGACAATGGGAAAGTTATACCCAGTAGTCTATTGTAGATTCTGAGAAAACTTGTCTCTTGTCGTACTGTTTGGACAATTAAGGATTTGTTGGTTAATGTTAATATAAACTGTATTTTGGCTAAAGAATGCAAAGTGGCATTCTTGAATGATTTCTTCGAATGAGAGATCCGTTGTGATTTCTTTGTTTGAAGAATTCGTTCTGGAATGGCCCTAGAGTTTATATTCTGCTAAGATCACCATTTGATATATTAGATTGTGAGCCTATTGTAGACCCATATAAGTTTTTCGGAAATCTGTGTTCTCTGATTTTGATATTAGTCAGATTGTCTGGTTTTATCGAAGTATAGAGAATACGTATTTATCAGTAGGGTCAGTGGGAGCATACAAATTTCTTTATAGTGTTATATATCCTTAAGTCTTCTTTTCTCCGTGGTAACAGTGGGAGTAGTATTTGTTATATTTGATATATAAAGTTTTATATTAGATATAAAATTGAGAGACTTGTGAGATACTCTCATTAGTCGCATATTAGATAAAATCTAATAAAGGACACAACAAGACTATCTGTATGACAATTAGTATAACTGTTTGACAGTTAACGTGTCTTTTATGTATATAGTATTCATATTTCGTAAAGGATGATTCCTTTGTCGAAAGAGATATTGATTAGAATATCTAGTCAATCCTATGCATCATTGGATGATAGCGTAATGAATGCTATATTATGTGCGATTAAAGATATCAATTTAATCGTAATTGTTACGAGTTATTTTGATATGTTATAGACCATATGATGAGTCTTGGAACAAGTTCTTTGTTATCTATGAGATACTAAGAACGAGTTTCTTGTTCATGGAGAATTTAGTCAGCAACCATAAGGTCAGATTAGTTTTGATTCTAATTATGACATTAGATGGTCTATGTCATATAAAGTCAGAAAAGATGCAGTGGGAGTGTCACCGTTGGTTCTACTAAATTAGTTGAATCAGTTGTAACTTATGAAGTATTGACTTATGAAGTTGCAAAGTGACCTCAATGATTAGAAGTGTTCATATTAGTTTTGTGTTTGCGGTTGTCTGCAAAGTAATTGGATTTGATCTCTAAATACATAGACAACTCAGTAGCTATAACACAATACTGATATAGCATCTGAGTCATATTGAAGTGGAATTTGGATTCTACAAAATATGAATGATGCTGGATTAGGAAAACGATTGGGTTTGTTTGACAGACTCGATTTGTTAAAGCAGACTTACTTGTTCTTGCCTACCTCTTGAGTGCTGGTGAGCTATTGAGGACCATGAGTATACGATACACATTGAGATGGGTATTGTGGAAGCTGATTTCGGTCGAGGTCCACAATTGAGAATGAGTTGAGGGGCACAAGCGAACCGGCAAAATAAGAATAGAGCAAAAGAGGAGGTTACTGTCCACTGGTGTGATGGAAACCGTAGGCACTCCGACGCTCAAGTTAGCCAAAATATCAATGAGTCCAAGTCGAAAGGATTAAGGTGTTAGGATACCTTTATCACTGATTAATTGCCGTGAGGGCGGAGTATTGGATTTTATCTGATGGTAGGAGTCGTATATGTGATCTCTTCTTATTCTTTGTTTCACTCTTTTATAGGATCCATCTTCTGCCCGTTGGCAATTTCTTCAATGATGTTTTAATTTAGGTCCTTTAGATCCGATAACCGTCGACTTCATGATGATATTTATGAATTCGGATCCACTTCCTGATCTTTGTAACTGGTGTCCGTTTGTCTGTCTTTATGTTAATGAATTTGGGCTCGTGAGGCGGCCCATGGATCTTCTTCTGGGCTCTAGGTCTTGTGGTTGACTTCTGTGGTAAAAGTCGATTTTACCCCTGGTCCAATTTTGGCCCGTACAGTTTGTCCCCTACTCTCTAAGTCTGGAATGTCCCAGGCTTTGAGAGTATCATCTGTCGAATAAATCGAGGTTTGGATGATTACTCCTCCGATTTTGGCGATGATCTTGAGCTATTGATGTTTCGTTTTGCAATTAAGAGGAAGAATTCAGGTCTACTCATCTTTGTCGTATGAGACGAATAAATTTACTGATTATATTTGACTCGACATGAGATATCAAGGGTGTTCATTGGTCGACTCGAACCAGATGGTGGCTCAAGATCACACTCGACATGACGTAAGTGTTGAGTGTGTTCGATGATTGTTTTTGACTCGACATGAGTCATCAGGGGTGTTTCTTGGTCGACTCGAACTAGATGGTGGCTAAGGATCACACTTGACATGACGTAAGTGTTGAGTGTGTTCGATGATTGTTTTTGACTCGACAAGAGTCATCGACGGTGTCCCTTGGTCGATTTGAACCAGTTAGAGGCTCAAGATCACACTCGACATGTCGTATGTGTTGTACGGATTCCATGATTCCATGACTCGGTATGAATCATGTGGGGGATGTCCCCTGGTCGACTGAACCAGATGGTGGTTCAGGAATGATATCACTCGACTTATCGTATGAATCGAGAATATTCCATGATTCCTTGACTACGCATGAATCATGTGGGGGGATGTCCCCTGGTCGACTGAACCAGATGGTGGTTCAGGAATGACATCACTCGACTTGTCGTATGAATCGAGAATATTCCATGATTCCTTGACTCCGCATGAATCATGTGGGGGATGTCCCCTGGTCGACTGAACCAGGCGGTGGTTCCGGAATAACATTACTCGACTTGTCGTATGAGTCGAGAATATTCCATGATTCCTTGACTCAGCATGAATCATGTGGGGGATGTCCCCTGGTCGACTGAACCAGGCGGTGGTTCAGGAATAACATCTCGACTTGTCGTATGAGTCGAGAATATTCCATGATTCCTTGACTCGGCATGAATCATGTGGGGGGGGATGTCCCCTGGTCGACTGAACCAGGCGGTGGTTCAAGAATAACATTACTCGACTTGTCGTATGAGTCGAGAATATTCCATGATTCCTTGACTCCGCATGAATCATGTAGGAAAAAGTGATGCAGTAAAATGTTTACATTTCCTGATTTAGGTTATGACTTTTCTCATTGAGTTCATTCTATTCTAACCGGAGTTGCATAATTTTTTCTATGGAACTTCTAATCTATGACGAGTCAATAGCATTTAAAAGTGTGCATTTTTAGGTTGTAAAACTCTGATGAACTCCACCTTGGTGTGCTGAGGCATCATCCTGTCTCAGTTGCTGCCAGTTTTGTTTAGAGAACAACCTAGTGGAGTTTATCTTTGATAATTGACTCATTCGAATATGATGGGTCTAACAGTAGTGTTTAAACATGTGTGGGAAAATTGTAATTTATATATGTTTATTTGTTAAAAAAATTCACATGTTTTTTATACAATCATATAGTTCATTTTCCTAACATAAATGGCTTTCATCGGTTCTCTCCTAGAAAATAAATGAACAATTTTAACTCTGTTAGTTTATTAAAAGTGATTTTTCAGATCAACCCGCGATCCGATCCACGTGGGGTTTTAAAAAAATGATTTTTCAGGCTAACCCGACCCGACCCGATATTTGCAGGTTGGATTACGGATCTAATATTAAGACACGACCCGACCCTATTAGTTTATTATTATTTTTTTAAAATTTTTACTATTATTTCATTTGTTATTTTGAAACTTTATATATATGATAATTTTCGGGACATAAAATAACTAATATTTATATTTTAAAATAACTAAATCATTAATTTTTTTGCCGGCCCGACGACCCGACCCGATCGGGTTTCACCTCTCAAATATTTAGTTTGGGTTTCTCGACCCACGTGGTCCGACCCGATTGGGTCTCACAAAATTTAAGGATGTCCATTTTATACATGGATATCTATCTCAAATAGGAAAAGATCTACAATATAACGCATGTACCACGTCATCTGTGCAACAATCCAAATTGGATTAGGATTCGTTTATTCGTTCGATTCGATTCTCTTTAAAGAGAATACGGGCTTGAAAAACTGGATTCGTTTAATATATGGGTAAATTCAATTCGATTTGATTCGTTTATTAAACGAATCGAATACGAATTTAAGCTCATTGATTCGTTTATTTGTTTATGATTTGTTTTATTATTTTCTTTTACTAGTTATTATTATTATCAATTAAGATTCAAGAAATTATGGCTAATTGCCATAGAAAAAAATAATATCATCGATATTTAGTGAGATATTTTTAGTAAATATATTAATTACATATTTCATATGTATATATTTATGAAGAATTAATGTAAATAAATTATGGTAAATTATGTTATTGACTAATATCATGACTAAACGAATTTTCGTATTCAATTCCTTTAATAAACGAATCGAATACGAATCTTAATATTACGATTCGTTTAATAAACAAATCGAATACGAATCCATGACGTTATGATTTGATTCGTTTAGGATTCGATACAAATTCGATTCGTAGATTCGTTTTTCCACCTCTAAATCCAATAATCAATTGTCACGCGTGCTAAAATATTAAAAAAAATAACTAAAAAATGGATATGAAATCATGCATATCATTTACTAATTTATTGATGATACCATATCACTCATATCTCCGTTGTACCAAAAAATTACTCCTCAAGTATATTTGCAATAAATGGGTTAGTATTTTAATGTTCAGCGAGTATGACTAAGAGTTTATCCTTCCTTTAAACAACAAATATAGATTTAGAAAAATGTTTTATTATCCACGAGTAGGGATGGTAAATTAGCCTAACTTTGAAAAGTCCAACCCTAAATTTAAATATTATTTGTTAATATTTTTAAGATATTAGAAAAATTAAATTTATTAAACTTTGAATTAATACTCTTAGTAAATTTTTTCATACCTGAACTTAAATAAAAATATTTAAAATATGATTGAATTTTTTAAAATCCGACTTGCACCATTTCTTGTCATCTTTTGACTTATTTTGCTCCTCCGTTATACTCCAAACCCACAAAATACATAGCAAAACAAGTAAAAAGCCCCAACCTGCTTGACACCGCAAATAAAACATATAGCAAATAAATATAATTATATAAATATATTGATGAGGATATTGATCACTGGCTATGTTCTCTAAAAGCATTTGGTATGATCTTCATGCAAAATATAATTTTCCTGGATTCAGTAATTTCGGGTATGATCACTCTATTTTTGGATTGTCAGGATTATTTTTTACGACAATAGTTTATTTCATTTGGAGGGAGAGTAATGCTCGGATGTATGGAGAAAATCCTAGATACAGTAGTGTTATCACACTGGATATATATATATATATAGAGAGAGAGAGAGAGAGATTGATACTTTCCATAATTGGGATCCATCTCCTGTTAACAGATGGTTCCAAAGTTCTTGGAGGCTATCTCCTGATATATTTTGATGTTTTTTCTTTAGTTTATTAATTGAGTTTTGTTAATTTTCTCTAAGAGGGGACGTCCTCCTAATAATTTTATTCGTTTTTGGGTTTTTGGGTATGTCCCATTCCTTTTGGATTAATACACTTATCGCCTCCAAGATGCATGATTTGGTGGTAAATAACTTAAAATTGGATTGTCAGGTCTCGAAAGTACATGGGGTGCATTTCTTGTAAGAGTATGGGACAACCGTATGTTTTACATGCTCCACTTAAGCCCGGATCGAATAATTTGACGGCGGAATTTTTAACGTTTCCAAAAATAATAATAATAATAATAATAATACACTTACCTTATCCCCCCCCAAAAAAAAAAATTCCGAATGTCCGACTTCAAGATAGAACTTTTCAACTGTAATTTGTCTACTCAAAAAAACCCAAAAGAACTCATCAAATAAAAAACATTCGAATTGGATATACTGAACTATTTGAAAACATTGTCCTATTATATAGGCAAATCAAAATTACTTTATTATTGTCTTTTAATTACCTTGAATAAAAACTCTGAACATTACTACTCTATTACAAATACAAGGCATTTGAAGCTCTAGCTAGGAACACACATTTGACAAGCAAACATATCCATTACACAAGTGAAGAATTTGTATATTCTGAATAATACCCCGTCAACACAAATGAAGAATGAGGAGCAAACCATACTTAAAATTTGTCGCATATAATAATAATGAGCAAACTGAGAGCATAAAGAACCCAGATGGTGCATTTGAACCAGAGTGGAAATGGGATTGTAATTGCGAGGATGATTGAAAAGACAGCAAGGAATATTGCAACTTTCCTCAATACTTGTGATGTGATTGTAAACTTGTGGCCAATAGATATTGCAACAAAGAGTAATAGAAAGATTACTAAGATGATAAAAGAGAGCAAATTGAAGGAAACAGAGAGTGGGGATTTAGTTTGTGCAGAAAGGGTAGCTATTTGAATTGCTGATGCGAAGCAGAATGCCATCACAATATTTTCCCACTGAAGCAGAAACTGGTTCGGGTTGTGTTGTTCATCAATTGCAGCAGCAGGAGGCTGAGCTTCTGAGTCATTAATGGACGGAGAAGATGATAGCGGGTCTGAGCTAGGACAGAATTGGGACATAATGAAGCTCATGATTGAAGTGAAAAATGTTTTGAGACTTGAAGTGATTGCCATTTTTGTGTTTGTGATTTGTGCACCAGCTTTGAAAGTCATAATTAATTTATAAGGAGGTTTCGAAGCTTCAGCAAGTTGATCAAAACTTCCTGTTTTATTTGGACGGTTCCTTGGAGTTTGTAGGGCATTATTCTTTATAATATCTTTTAGTTTTAGAATACACACGCCCAACTTTGCAACCAGAGGTCCAAATTTTATATCCCTTTAGCTGTCCCAGATTTAATAGTATTCGCAGGCACAAACTTGATCATTAGCCATCAAATGACCAAGATTCCTTTGCAGTTAATAAAAAGACAGCAACATTTAAGAATCAAATAGGGAGGTCTCCTTAGGTTGGGGAGACCTTGCTCGTACTTAATAAGATTCAGATTGTCGGCTCTAATCTCTTTATAGATTTTCCAAAAGATGACGCAATGAGGTTTCCAACTAATAGTAACCCATCAATCGAATCCTCCGAATATAGGAAATGACATGTTTGGACTCACCATTGAGGAAACATCTTCTTCTTTTTTTGTTTTTTTTTTTATTTTTATTTTTATTTTTATTTTTATTTTAATTTACTTGAAGAGAACAAGTCCATGTCAATTTTTTTTTTGTTCCTTATTTTTGAGATTTTTTAAGTTTTTTTTTTATTCTTTTATTGTTTCAATAGGATTATAATATTTTAATTTTACCACAATAATTATTGACGTAGGTGTTGTTGGCGACTTGGTCGCGTAATTGGATTTTGATGACGTCAACGCAATTGATGACTTCGACGTACAATCACGAAGCAATACAAAAAGTGTCGAAGCATATGAGGTGAAGAGCGAGAATGTGAAGACTTGCGGCAAAATGAAGATTATATTGCAAAAGTCTTAGCTTAGGATTTAAGTTGTAATGTGAGATGTAATATTCAAGTGCCTAAGCTCATAGGGATCATGCACATTCACTTAGATGCATTAGGGGCATGTACAAAATGCATTAAAACCTTCAAATCTGCATTTTAGTACTTAGGGAAACTCTCTGGAACCGGCATGGACCTTACCGGTCCCTTTACCGGTCATTAAACCGGCCTTCCCCTGTTTTGCATGCCTACTGGAACCGGGCCATACCGTGCCGGTTACCTCGCCGGTCTACATGCCGGTATTGGCAAGAAAATCCTGCTCTCTGGAACCGGGCTAGTCCTCGCCGGTCTCCTCGCCGGTTTGCTCGCCGGTCCAACGGCTAGTTTTTTGAACGTTATGTTACCGTTGGAGCCCTAGACCGGTATGCCGGTCCCCTCGTCGGTGTGCTCGCCGGTCTCGCTGTAAGTTGGGGAAAACTTTGCATTTTGTTATAAATAGAACCCCAACTCCTTTGCCTTAGATTAGAGATCTAGAAAACCTTCATATACATTCTCTAAGGCAAACAAAGAGTGTCAAAAACCTTCATACACTTAAACACTCATACAAGCTCACACACAATCTTCATATCATTTAGTGAGCTTAGAACACTTGGGTTTGCTCTCACACAATCTTCTTGTTATTTGTGAGTGCCCAAGTGTATTTTAAATCTTTCATATCAAAAACACTTGTGGTTTGTGAAATCCCATTGTTTGGGTAAGTTGTAAAGGTTGTGAGTGCACCTACGTACAAAACTCAAAGTTGTAAAAGGTTCGGAGTGCGCCTTGGTGTAAAACTCTTGGTTACGAGTGAACCACGGAAAACTCGATTCTAGTGGAAATCTTCAAGCGAGGCTTGGGGGAGTGGACGTAGGCACGGTTTGCCGAACCACTATATATCGCGGTGTCGTATTTCTCTTTCCCTACTCTTTTATCCATTTGCAAGTTTATTTACATTTATATTATTAAAAAGAAAAACTTGCATATAGGCTATTTATTGGAATAGAGAAACTTGGCCTAAAACTCCCATTTGGTAATAAGAGCTAAAATCGGCAAAGATTTTATAATTCCGCATTTATAGCGATAACCCAATTCACCCCCCTCTTGGGTATAGAGTTTCTTTGTCGCTATTGCTTGTAGGTACTTTCAGTTGGTATCAGAGCGAAGTATTCTCTACAAGACTTAACCATCCGAGAATAGATCATGGCCTCTACAAGCAAATCGTCAAATTTTGTCGAGGGATATTCAACAACTAGACCTCCGTTTTACACCGGAACCGACTACAACTATTGGAAGTCAAGAATGTTGACTTATCTCCTAGCCAATGATCCGCCATCCTATTTGGTTATCACACGAGGTGTAAAAGGGCCAACAAAGAAGGATAGCAATGGGGTTGATATTCCAAAACCGAGTTTAGAATGGGATAATGAGGATGTGAAATTAGCCTCACAAAATGCTAAGGCACTCAACCAACTCCTATGTGCCATTGATCGGGATCAAGTAAGCAAGCTTCCGGAATATGGAAACGCATATGATTTATGGAAGTCTTTGGAAATGGTCAATGAGGGCACAAGTCAAGTGAAGGAATCGAAGATCAACCGGTTCATGTGCGAATTGGACAATTTCAAGATGGAATCCGGGGAAGAAATTGATCACATGATTTCTAGGTTCACGGTTATCATCAATCACTTGGGAGCATTGGGAAAAGTCATCGGGACATCGGATCAAGTGAAGAAAATTTTGAGATCTCTCCCGAAAGAGTTTAGAAGCTACACCTCCTCCATTAAAGAAGCAAACGACATAAACACTTTGAAGATGGATGATTTGGTCGGCAAATTGCTTGAATATGAGATGGAGATCAAAATGGATAAAAAGGAGGAAGATGATAAAAGAACAAGAAAGTCTTTGGCCTTAAAAGCAAGAAAAAAAGTTGACTCAAGTTCAAGTGAAGAAGAAGATAGTGATGATGAAGTGGCAAGCATCACTAATAAAGTAAAGGAGCTTCTCAAATCCGCAAAACTCAAGGGAAAATCAAAGGCAAACGAAAAGAAAGAAGAAAAATGGCCGCGGAAGAACAAGAAAATTGTGTGTTATGAATGCAACAAACCAGGTCACATAGCTACCGATTTCCCATTGAGGAAAATGAAAGGAAAATCAAAGAAAAAGGCAATGAAAGCAACTTCAACTTGGAGCGATAGCGATTCAAGCTCATCCGAGGAGGAAGAAGTTGAAGTCAAAGACAAATCAATAGCATTTATGGCTATCACGGATGAAGACATCCAATTTCAAATTGAAGAAGAGAGTGACGAAGAAGAGGTACACAATTCTGAATTACTTGATGCTTTTAATGGTTTAAAAGAATTGTGTGATATGCTTAAAAAGAAATTAAAATTGGTCAAAAATGAGCATGCTACACTTAAAATTGATCATGCAACTAGTATGAATAAAATTCATGTTTTAGATAATGATGTGATATGCTTAAAGGCTAAACATGAAAAAGAAATTGCATGCTTGAATGATGAAAATGCATGTTTAAAGATTAAAAATCTAGAACTTGAAAATGCCATATCAAATATGCCATCTAGCTCTAAGACATGCAATTGCGAATCTATATTGAATGAAAATGTCTTATTAAATACTAAGATTATAGATTTGCAAAACATACTTAGCAAATTCACATTGGGACATAAAAATTTTAATATGCTTATTGGATCCCAAAAATGTGCATTTAAAAGAGAAGGATTAGGATATAGGCCTTATATTAAAAGAAAATTTTTGAAGAATTATTTTGTTAAGGCATCATATTCTCATGCTAAGAATGAAATAGATGAAAATGTCACATGTCATGCTTGTAACAAAAAGGGACATAAAATTTTTGAATGCATGTATATGAATGTGATGAAGAATGCATTGATTCCTCAAGGAATCAAAACTAACCCCAATGGACCCAAGAAAGTTTGGGTACCAAAGTGTAATTGAAAAATTTGTAGGGGGAGCTTTGGGAATGAATCTTTAAAGAGAATTGCAAAATTGATCCCAAAGGCTCAAGGAAATGAGGAATCACAACGGTAAAGGTAAAATCCGTATTCACGGAAACATTGGTACCGTTTCCTCTAAAATATGTATGTATGCATAGTTCAAATTGGTATAAATGTTTTGAAGCATACAAAATGATTAGGCAAATATTCAAACTTCCATTGGTATCGATTTCCATTTGATATCACTAAGTGCCTTAATCATATATTTAAACCCCTATTCTATTTCAATGGGTATCACATTGAATTTATTGAGTTAAATGCAATATATGTGATCACTTGATTGAATATGCCTTACCATATGAACTAATTGATTGAAAATGAAATGCATGTAAATTGGCATAATCTTAGATGAATATCATGAAATGTATGTATTGGAACATAATTGAATAATCATGAAAAGCATGGATTTTGATTGTTTAGTAATTGGTAAGATATTCATAAGAAGACAATCATTAAAATGCATTGAAGTCATTGGTCTTAATTGGTATCATGATATATAATGACTCATTTTGAAAGAATGCTTAAAAATGATACAATATTCAAATGGAATGTATTGATATATTTCTAATTGGTATCAAATTTGGGGAGAAATCATGCTTAAAATGATCTTAAATTGTTAATTGATATCATGAGTACATAATCTTTTGAAAATTACATTTTTCTTGATATTTTTCATCTTATGGCAAAAAGGGGGAAATGCCAAAATGTGCATATTTTTTATTTTGGTATCTTTTTATAGCACATATATAATTGGTATCTCATTTAGATTTAAATTTTACGTCTTCACTTTTTGATAATGTCAAAGGGGGAGAAATCATTAGAAATGAGGTTAAAACTTGTTTTACCCTCACCCTTGGTTTAAGGGGGAGTAAATGTACTAATGTGTTTGTCAAGTTGTTATAGAGCTATTTTGAAGACAATCACACATTGAGGGGGAGCTTATGTTGAGGGGGAGCAAAATGGTCAAATTTGGACTCAAAGAAGCTCACAAGTATCAACAAGTTTTAAGGGGTTGCCATCATCAAAAAGGGGGAGATTGTTGGCGACTTGGTCGCGTAATTGGATTTTGATGACGTCAACGCAATTGATGACTTCGACGTACAATCACGAAGCAATACAAAAAGTGTCGAAGCATATGAGGTGAAGAGCGAGAATGTGAAGACTTGCGGCAAAATGAAGATTATATTGCAAAAGTCTTAGCTTAGGATTTAAGTTGTAATGTGAGATGTAATATTCAAGTGCCTAAGCTCATAGGGATCATGCACATTCACTTAGATGCATTAGGGGCATGTACAAAATGCATTAAAACCTTCAAATCTGCATTTTAGTACTTAGGGAAACTCTCTGGAACCGGCATGGACCTTACCGGTCCCTTTACCGGTCATTAAACCGGCATTCCCCTGTTTTGCATGCCTACTGGAACCGGGCCATACCGTGCCGGTTACCTCGCCGGTCTACATGCCGGTATTGGCAAGAAAATCCTGCTCTCTGGAACTGGGCTAGTCCTCGCCGGTCTCCTCGCCGGTTTGCTCGCCGGTCCAACGGCTGGTTTTTTGAACGTTATGTTACCGTTGGAGCCCTAGACCGGTATGCCGGTCCCCTCGCCGGTGTGCTCGCCGGTCTCGCTGTAAGTTGGGGAAAACTTTGCATTTTGTTATAAATAGAACCCCAACTCCTTTGCCTTAGATTAGAGATCTAGAAAACCTTCATATACATTCTCTAAGGCAAACAAAGAGTGTCAAAAACCTTCATACACTTAAACACTCATACAAGCTCACACACAATCTTCATATCATTTAGTGAGCTTAGAACACTTGGGTTTGCTCTCACACAATCTTCTTGTTATTTGTGAGTGCCCAAGTGTATTTTAAATCTTTCATATCAAAAACACTTGTGGTTTGTGAAATCCCATTGTTTGGGTAAGTTGTAAAGGTTGTGAGTGCACCTACGTACAAAACTCAAAGTTGTAAAAGGTTCGGAGTGCGCCTTGGTGTAAAACTCTTGGTTACGAGTGAACCACGGAAAACTCGATTCTAGTGGAAATCTTCAAGCGAGGCTTGGGGGAGTGGACGTAGGCACGGTTTGCCGAACCACTATATATCGCGGTGTCGTATTTCTCTTTCCCTACTCTTTTATCCATTTGCAAGTTTATTTATATTTATATTATTAAAAAGAAAAACTTGCATATAGGCTATTTATTGGAATAGAGAAACTTGGCCTAAAACTCTCATTTGGTAATAAGAGCTAAAATCGGCAAAGATTTTATAATTCCGCATTTATAGCGATAACCCAATTCACCCCCCCTCTTGGGTATAGAGTTTCTTTGTC
>SKCR01053831.1:0-29987 GCA_019454045.1 Zanthoxylum bungeanum | reverse complement strand
CTTGCGAAGGTGATAGGGAAACCCACCCGTGTGCTTGGAATCACCATCAACCAAAGCTTGGAGCTTAGAGGAGGACCAAAAGCCGAAAATGGAGGACATCCACACAACTCACTGCCGAGCATGAAGGAAGGCAGAAATCGATTTTGTTGTCCACCGCATCGCTCAACCGTTCGATGTAAGTATTCTGAAACTTCCTCGTTGTATTCACATGTATGTTTTATGCTTTATATTCGATCCTCGGGACCGTAGAACTCCAACAATGGTATCAGAGCGGAGTAAAAGCATGAAATTTGATTTAGGGCTTAAAATTGGGTAAAATGTGTTTGAGCATGATTTAATTAAATTGGATGTTTGAGTATGCTTAAAACATGTTTTATTGAGGATAGATTGGATCAATTTGATGAAATGTTGTTTGGAACAAATTTGCCCAAAATATAAGGCTTGGCCGAATACACTATGCCCTATTTATTTTGGTAATTTTTGATTTTGATTCATTGGATGAGTCTGAAACAATTGAGAATGTGGATTTAATGTTAATTTGGATTTAATTGGATTGAATTCGGAATTGATTTGAAAATCCCATCTATAGCCAAGACTATGAAAGCATGATTGGGTTTGATTTTTTGATTAAATTATGTTGGACATGATTTAATGTTAAAGAGCATGATTAATTGTATAAATTGATGTTTTGGAAATATTAATTTGGGTGATTAATTATGTAATGTACTTTGAGTAATTAAATTGTGAAATTGGATTTTTCTAATTTAATTATTTGGGCTTAAAATTGGATTTGGGCTTGAAATGTTGTAAATGGGCTAATTGGGCTTGGTTGTACCAAGTTATGTTTAGGCTAAATTGGTTGGATCCAATTGGGCCCAAAACTGCTTCCATAAAGCCCAAATGCGACTAATGGACCTTAATAATTTAATTGGGCCTAATGGGCCTAAATTGATTTCTGGGCTTATGGGGTTACTCCTTGATTGGACTTTGGTTATTGGGTTTGACCCGAGTTGATCAAAAGTCCACGCCTTAAGAAATTAATTGAAAGCCCATTGGACTTTAATTAAATTGACGTTGGACGTTAATCGGGCTTTGAGACCTGTAACGATTAAATTTGGAATTTAAGTCGTAAATGTTTATTAATAAAGTGTAATATTTAATTTGGAATTAAATAATGAATTAGTATTAAATACAAATTGAATTGGATTTAATTTTGTAGTTTAATTTAACTCGAGAATTCGTACTTTGAGTATTTATTCGCAAAACGAGTTTGACTCGCGCAAAATCAAATCGTTGTTTGAACATTGGATGGTCATTAATTATCAGATTAATTAATTTGATTAGATTGATTGATAACATGCTTGTGTGAATACATGGTTGCGATGCATGAATAATGTATATCGGATGGATATTAGTAGGGTGGGGCAATTTTAGAAATTGTTGTAATAAATTTGGAATTTATTTAATTGGACCTGCGTGTCCAGCCTATTACCTCTCAACTCTGTGTATTTCTCTTCTCACATATTCCCCTCAATGTAAATGAGATTTCTTTAGAAGTGTAGTGTAACGGGTAGAAGCAATACATGTGCTAGCGGGAGAGAGGAAATGGAGAGATTTGATCTAGGATCAATGTGTTAAGTATCCATCTGCATATCATTATTATTTATTTTATGCGCCTTATTATGTATTTAGAATGCATGTTTAAGGGTGTATGATGATGTGACCTTAACAAAGATAATAAATTGGTTGCCAATTTGCATACGAAAAACCCTCGCAAAATATTAAGCGTTCCATTGAGTGATTCTTACTCAAGATCCGAGACTGGCATTGGCTTGTTGGCCAAAGTCAAGGCCTTTGTCCGTCGAGGATGTGTTTGAATCACGAGAGCTTTGTTCCATATCAGTGTCTTGTCCAAGTTGTGATTTGTTGGCCAAAGTCAAGATCACTTCTTGTCCATCGACATTGATTACGAAGCTTTCCATGGTCAATGGGTCACGCTTAACTGGGATCACTAAGTTTGTTGTGCCAAAGCCAAGGCTTAGTTGATTCAGAGGAAAAAGGTTAGGCAATATATTGGATATATTGGCATATATGAGATATATGTTTCGGACTTGGATGTCCCCCTACTGGATCTAGGAATTGGATGGGATCCAATTGATCTTAGAGATCTACCTAGTTAATTATCATACAATTTGTTGGCCAAAGTCAAGATTGTGTGATATTTAACGGGATCATAGCCCACTAGGAAACACGGTTTCCCGAGTACTCGATAGAAGGTTTGAGGCTCGCCGAAAAATAGTGGGAGGCAAGAATTAAATTTGCAATATTCGTTTAATTACTTGCCATACGCGTCAAATCACATGTCACATCAAGCGTCAAATCACATGTCACTTTGAGTGATGTGATATTTGATTGATTGATGTGATTTATTGATTGATGGATTGATGGAAGTGGTTGGCATTTATGGCTTTAATTGTTTGACTTTTGAAAGCCAAAATGGTGTATATGATTTTTGGAAAATTAATTACACATAATACAACACATTTTCCATCTCTCTAACTCCACTTTTCTTCCTCTCTCTCTCGGAAAAACTGCCATTTTTCCTCTTTTGGTTTGCTCACTGCCGTGAGCTAGGAGGAAGCCATTTAGTGATTTTGTTGCAAAATCACAAGTGCTAGCTCACTGCCGAGCATGAAGGAAGGCATAAATCGATTTTGTTGTCCACCGCATCGCTCAACCGCTCGATGTAAGTATTCCGCAACTTCCTCGTTGTATTCACATGTATGTTTTATGCTTTATATTCGATCCTTAGGACCGTAGAACTCCAGTACATATAAGAGAACAAGTTCCGTATCCTACGTGACCATCATCTCCACTGTGACTGGAGTGATACTTCCGTCTTGACATCACACCCAATACACTACGATTCTCAATATACCCAGCAGAGGCGTACACAGAACCTGTTAAAGCCCTGGACGACCAAAACCAAAGTATATTGATTGTCGCAAGTATTAGCGGTGCAAGTCTCAGGTTAAGACCAAATACACCTACCCTGATTCAGACTTCCATAGACATATAGTCATACTACCAATGGAATTCCGAGGGGTCTATCCAGAGCGAAGCTATTTTCCGTACCATCGGTAAAACACAACCTCATATTACACTTGCATGAGTATCCTATACCCAAATATATGAGAACTATGCCGTTATGCCCTCACAACGCGCACAAGTGTAATACTAGTCTTTTACGCATTATCGATGTCCAATCTCGATAATACTCTGACTAGGGATATTTAATGATTAAACCTTCATGGATTGATACTGTCTCATATCATCTCAATCCAGGAACTAATCATATGGACCTTTCATCATTTATACATCTTGGTGATCTAATCACAAATGATAAAAGAGCAATTTCCTTTGTCACATAGTTAATTTGTACAACAACACCATGATCTGTATAAATAGTGACGCTATGGGTCATAACTGTCCAACAATCCGTACTCTCTACCGGTTGCGTGCCCAATATTTTTGTGGTCGCCGACGTCATAGGCATAGCGGTAAACCTTGCTTCGCACCTACATTCCCATTGAGGCTTGTGTTTTATGCTGATATGATTCTTGATGTAGGCTCACAGGAGAGGCCACAAGATTCGCCACACACGTAACCCTTTGATGTTGAGGAGAAGAAGGGTGGTGTGCCGGCAGATCCAGCACCGTCTATCACTAGGCGAGCTCGAGCTCGGTCTTCTTCCTTCAAGCAGAATCCATCTTCTACTTCAGCATCGATTTCCTCTGACATCATTCCTGGCTCGGTGGGTCTTTGGCCATACCTGACGTACGTAGTCCGCAATCATGCGGGGGTGGAGGATGTATGATCGATATCTTTGTAAGGGAATCAACCGTTGATTGTTACCTCAGAGAATGCTACATATGTAAATTTCTTCAAATGCTTATTTTCTCTTTCCTGTCAGGTTCTCGATACTGATCAAGCCATGTTACATGTTCCCGTCGAGTTCGCAGATCACTATTTCCATATGACGTATGCAATAAAGGTGGCGCCGACCTCTCAGAGCTTCTTTTACTAGGTACATGTAGATAAGAGTTACCATGTATGCTTATATGCATAGTTTTCTAACCTTCTTTCTTTGTTTTTGACTAAAACATCACGTTAAAAAGATGAAGTCATAAGTTAGGGATCATCATACCTTCATCGTCGTTTGATTCATTACGCAGGCGTATGCCGCTTTATGAGTCCAGGACATAAGATGAGAGGTCTGCATAAATGGGTTGCATTTCCGAAATGCACATAAGGTGCCTAGGCCAGATTATTCGACATTCGAGGCTGATGAGGCGGATGAGGTTGATGAGGAGGAGGAAGCCGATAATGAGGAGTCTTCTTATAAGTAGGATAGCCTTTTTTATGATAAAATGGTGTTTGTGAATAGATTTTTTTGTAAGACTTTTAACTTCAATTAATAAAAATGTCGTTCATATTTAGTTGTTTCTTAATTTACAATGCATTTAATCATCATGTAAACACCTTTTACAAGCCTCATGTTGGAACTCATGGTGCTTCTGTGTGAAAATATCCGGCTGTATCTCCTTTATGTCCGGCCAGACATTTTTATCAAATGGAGAAAATATCCAGTCGAACATCTAGTGATGCCCAATGGCAGTAGGGTTTATTATGAGAGTAGGAATCATGTTCTCATATGGCACAACCCTCGATATTCACTATATATAGGCCTTGCCTCCACCTTGTCTCCATCACAAATGGTATTTCTTCCCTTTCTTTTTGTTTCTGAAGATCTTCTAAGGCTTATTCTCTCCTCATTTTCTTGCCCTAGTACTCGTCTCTCGACGGATCTCCGTCCATCCAAAAAAAATTCCAATCGGACTTTTTAATATCTAGCCGACCTTTAATATATGCGACCACTTTTTAGTATATCCAGCCGCTTCCATGGCTCGCACTCTGCAAGACCCCGTTGTGTCCTTCATTCATGGGGTGTCTGATTGGTCACCCTCAAACTTGGCTCAACTTTTTGCCCTTCGTTACCTTCACTGTGTCAAGGTAGACTATGTCTTTCTGGAGGCTGTTTCGACATTTTAGGATGCCGAAAACCACGTCTTCTGCTTCCATGGTCATTAGTTATGTCTCCCCTATCTGAGGAATTTGCTGCCATTCAAGGAGTCTCACAACCTCGTCATTAATGATGCAAGTTCTTTCTACGACGAATCTCATTTACCTTAGTTGAACTGGCTTGGCCTCTTGGCTTGTCGTAAAAACACTTTGATTTCTTTATTGGAGTGAAGTGAGCTGCTCTTTTCCCCATAATGGAGATTAGTTCTGATATGCACTTTCTTTCTATGTAGGGGTAGCAATTTGAGCTAGTATTCGTTTATTCATTTGATTCGATTCGCTTTAAAGCGAATACGGGTTTGAAAAAATAGATTCGTTTAATAAATGATTCAATTCGATTCGATTCGTTTATTAACCGAATCGAATAAGAATTTAAGCTCATTGATTCGTTTATTCGTTTAGGATTCGTTTTATTATTTTCTTTTACTAATTATTGTTATTTTTCAATTAAGATTCGAGAAATTATGGCTAATTACCATAGATAAATAATATTGTCGATATTTAGTGAGGTATTTTTAATAAATATATTAATTACATAATTCATATGTATATATTTATGAAAAATTAATGTAAATAAATTATGGTAACTTATGTTATTGAATAATTTCATGAGTAAACGAATATTCGTATTCGATTAGTTTATTAAACGAATCGAATATGAATCATGATATTGAGATTCATTTAATAAACGAATCGAATACGAATTCATCACATTTTGATTCGATTTGTTTAGGATTCGTTTTGTCAGTACTATTTCTATGTGCCAAAGTGACTGTTTCTAGTTCTTCGATAAATAAAGTAAAATATATTTCATAATATATGAAAATATTCGGACTCCCAATTACAAGGAGCTTCCCTAAGAACGTCCCAAATATAGACATTATGAAATTCCATCCAAGAAAAAGACAAATCAAATAAGATATAAAGATCAAAGAATGAACTCTCTGAGATGATACATGATACGTGTACTGCGAGAAACCTAAAAAAGGACATGAGCCGTTGGATTTAGGCCTAATCCAAAAATCAAAGACCTAATAAGTGCATGAAATCCTACAAATAGAAGGCATTCATACACTGGTAGGGATCTTTGCCCGTTCACTCTACGCTGCTCGTTAAAAATAATAGAGAAACCCATCTCTATCATAAACCTCTCTACAACTTCCATTCTTTATTTAGCCTTAGATCAACATCAGCTTACTTGATCGTTGGAGTGTCTTTACAAATACAAATCCCCACACCCAAAAAAAAAAGATGGCAGAAACCTCCCTTTCAAATCAACAAATTCGTGAAGGTAAAAACCAATCCCCTTCAATTACTAATCATCAAAATAAGGAAAGAAAGATAAAACAATCCTATTTTTTTAATCTTATATCTCTAGAGATAGCTACTGATAGGATATTTGTAATTTTCGGATATTTGTATCCGCAGTCAAAATTTTATATTAACAATCTTATCCATATCAGATTGAAATAATCACAAAATTAGAAAATTAAAAGAAATACTAACATATATATGTTATAAAAAATATTAAAAATAATTAATTTATTATCAGAAAAAATATTTTTGTTACTATTATTAATATTATGAATATCCGGTATCCAATAATAATAAAAATTTCATAATCGCCTAATAACTATTACAATATCTAATTTGATATTTAAAACCTATCCACTATCCATTTTTTTTGGAAAAATTAATTTCATATCTAAAACATATCTCTACATATCTCCAGCATCCCCTATGTTAACTGACTTTTATTCAAAAATGTAGGATAGAGATTCTTCTTTTTGCCCTTACAAAGTTGTAAATTTTCCCAAGAAAAACATTCCTGGTTGCTAATATACGAGTTTTAAGCTGAATAGACTGACAAGTTAAATAAACTTAGCTAGATTCGTGACGATTTAGTGTTCATCTCAGTCCTCTCTTTATGCAGAATAGTAGATTCATCAATAAAATCCATTCGAATGGACGATACGTAAATAATGCATTAAAGCAGTGAAGATGTGCCAATTGTTATCTAAAGTGAAATGCAATGCATATTCAAATTGAGCATCAGCTCGATAAGTAAGTTCTCAGCAATGGCAAGTACAATAAAAGTTATTACAACTGATTCTATTTTTACATACAACATTAAGCGTCATTGATTCATTCAATTAAGCAATAGAGAGCTTCCCATTTCATGCATCGACAGCTTAGGTTACTTCTTAATTTATCCCTATAACTTGGCATTTGATATTCAAATAACACGAGGGTATAGCACAGCCTGTGCTCTCAAGCTGAAGCATCCTCAAACATATCCATACCTGCAACCTCTTTAACAAGATTTTTGGTTGAAGGCAAGCCAGCAACCACGTCCTCTTCAATTCCACACTCATTTGTTGCTCTTATGATCTTGAAGTAACCATCCTGTCATGCAAACAAACAGTAATTAATATTTGATAATAGAGAACCTTAGATTCAGTCAACTAGTCATTTACTGTGGAGATAATTTTGATGAAAACATACCTCACCCCAGCCTCTATTCCACTGATTAGCAAGAATCTGTAACAGAGAGAAGTACATGATCTCAATAAGTTAAATCTAAAAGTTATTTTAGTAGAAAAATTGTCAACATACCCAGTAATCCTCGCCATCATCACTAGTTCCCCAACCAAAGAGCTTAACAGCATGACCTCCCATAACACCACCCGTTATGTGTTTGTAGACCCCCGACTTATAGTGAGCAAAATCCTGCAAGACGGTTAAGAAACCATAAAAAATCAAATAGAATGTATTTCCTGAAGAATGCCTATTTAGTTTAAAAAATATCTACCAATTTGTAATAATCGAGCATCTCGCATGGTACAAAATAAGTGACAAATGAAATGAGAGACCAACCGAAGCAAGAGTATAAAGCAAGTGTTTGTCTTACCTCATAAACCGTGAAGGAAACTTCAACTGGTCCATTCTTGTAAATTTCCGCCATTATGTTCTGTGGATCAGAATCGATTCGATATGCCTTAACACTGTAGTGCTTTGAATTCCTCCAGAGCTGGTTTTTATCGATGCACTTCTTCACACACTTTGGTGTAGGATATGCAGGCTCACAACCAGGATGGTTACAACCAGTAGTATCAAAGTAGGGATCACACTGCCAGATAGAAAAAAGTTTGGTTATAGTTAGAGCACATCATCCATGAAAAAAAAGTAAAACAAACATCAGTCAGAAAATATGTAATATAATCTGAGAGAACCTCTAACTTCACATTAGACAGCCTGAACTGCAAAAAAAAAAAATAATAATAATAATAAAACGAAGGCAAAAACAGTAGACTAATACCTCTTCGGTTACAACACCATGGTGGACAAGGTATCGCCAAGCAGAAATTGGATAGCCCCCATCACAACCATCTCCACACAAAAAGCCACAGCAAGCTAAAAGATCATTAACTGATAGAGAGATGTTCTGCAATGAAACATATGGTGGGATTATTAGGCCTCACTGTATGTTCTAATAAAAAGACATATTAGCATTTCTAAAGGACCAAAGATATTGTCAAGTTGCAGTTCAGAAGTTTCAATTACCATGCCAAAATGGATGCAGAAACGATCAGATAGCGCTTCAACAGCACCAAAAGCCCAACAAGAACCACAATGTCCCTGAATCACCCAAACCCCAACATGCCCAGAATTAGTAAACCTCATTCATATGTAGACACATGAAAACAGTATAGCAGCATATGCCAACAAGAACCATAGTGAAATGTTTCTTTTCTTTTTTACTCATTCTACATTTAGAAAATGGATTCAGTATTACCTGATCTTTGATATGGATTGGAAACCGATCCAGCATTTGACACATGAAACGTGAAAGCATCAGCACCATTTTCAAAATAGCCTCAAAATACAAAAAAGCCAAGAAAATTAACTTACCTAGGATCCTACTGATGGTGCTACATTGTGGCCATGCGGACCTTGCATCGAAGCTTTTCGGCAACTTTAAGGATTTCTCATGAGTTATAACAGGGACACCCAAGAGTAGCTTTTTAGGTGTTGGCTTGACTCCAAGAAGGTGCTTAAATTGCTCAACCTACTCATCAGGGAAAGTAAAATAATATAAAATAAAATTCAACTACCTCATTGAAAATAGAAATCATCAGAAACAAAGTCACGTCAGTTCAACACTCACAGTGTAATTGGAAAATTGAGGATTCCTGGCAGCTTCCCATCCGGCCTTAGGGTTCTCATTCACTTCTTTGATGATTGAATCCTGCATGCCCACCACAAGAAACAAAATTTAACAATTTGCAACTCAACCAATCATATAAAGGAAGTATTTTCTTTCTTTCTTAAAATCACCTGAAGTATATGAGAATCAAGCTTGAGCTTGGGATCCACTTCCTCAGCAAAAGTCTGCAAACAACACCACATCCAATAACTTTAGTCTTTAGATGACATATCTAACACCGTTACGATTACTGAATATCTGCTTCATCATATGTGCAACCACAAAGTTTAATCTATCATCAGTTTGGTTGGTTGCATAATTGATGGTAAACACAACTAGCATGCTAGATAGTCCCCACTAAATTCGATCATCTGTAATCTAATTGACCATAACATATAAATTAAGTATCCTCATCAGCTATCTCAACGTTTTTTACTCAAACCCTCGTCTATATTATGTCTCTGGGCTTAGCGCCCATATATGTGTGATTATATAATATTAAAAAAAAAAAAAAAAAAAAAGTAGTAACTTTTGTATCACCACAACACATAGGTTGTAAAGAGATGGAGGAGTTTCTGATTAAATCAAAATCAGATCCAATTTCTTTGTATAAACAACAAATGAAGGATTCGATTTAGGACGTACCTGTGGGAAGATGGCACCGAGAATCAACAAAAAGGTTGCGAGAAAGAGGCGAGATGAGGCCATGGCTGGGTGGAAAGAGAGCACTTTTCTTATAATTGGGGGAACCAAAAGAAGATTAAAAGTTGATTTAAAAATAATGAACAAGTCCTACTTTTTTTTCTTCTCATTAACCAATCAAAAACCTATTCCGACTCACCTTCTTGTTTTGTAGTCGTTGTCGTTGATATTTATTTGTAGAATTTGTGATCCATAACCGTGATGGGCTCTAACTCTATCTCAATTATTTTACCACTGTGTTGTGACGTAATAAATCTGTTTGTTTGTTTGGATTTTTGTTTTTTTTTTTTTTTTTTTAAATAAAAGATATAGAGAATTCAAGAAATTAGATTCTATTCATTTGGAATATTTAGAGTTAGAGTTTTTGATAATAAAAAAATATTTATAGTTATTTGATTGTCAATGAAATTTTTTATTTAAAGATATTAAATTACTTAAATGGATAAATTTTTTAAAATTGTGTTATGAAAAATTAAAATAAAGGATTTTCTAATAAGCCCATAATATGAAAACAAAAATGAAATAATATTGGTAAATAAAATATGGGATTGGCAAATGGGTCGGGCTTGAAAAAGCTCATCCCAAAATTCGAGTGTTGTTTATTAATGTTTTCAAAATATTAAAAAATTTAGTTTTTTAAATTTTGAATTGATACTCTTATTGTGTTTTCTCAAGCACAGACTTAGATTAAAAAACACAAACTATGGCTGGGTTTTTTAAAACGAGGTCCATTTGCCAACCATAATTAATAAAGCCAAATTTGATGATTTGTTTTCAAATTTTAAACTTAAAAACTAAATATTTCCGAAAATTTAATGTGTTTCAAGAAAAAAAAATTACATATTATTGATTTACGTATCATAAGTTTTAAAAAAATTACCATAGTCGATATGTTTCGATAAAAATTAGAGTAAAAAAAAAATCTTACATTTATAAGATACATATGAGTCATTTTCAAACATCTATATCTCTTTCATCCGGAATCTAAATCAGCAATTGTAAGATGCCACATACAGTTAACATTCACACATACAACTTTCATAATGAAACTCTCTCAAATTAGGACTTCTATAAGGTAAAAATCAGCCCAAAATTCACTATGTCACATTAGTCACAAATCCACAGTCACAATCATAAAGTCACAGTCACAAATTCACACATTTTTACACTAACTGTCACAGTCACAATCATATTTACACATATAACTCAGCCATCATGTTAATCACACATAATCATTTGCCACATTTACAATGATAGTTATAAATTGTTCAATCACATTTTCTTCATCATAATGATATGTTGGACAATTATGACCCATAGCATCACTATTTGTACAGAACATGGTGTTGTTGTACAAATTAACTATGTGACGGAAATTGCTCTTTTATCATTTGTAATTAGATTACCGGGATATATAAATGATAAAAGTCCATATGATTAGTTCCAGATTAATAAGATATGAGACAATATTAATCCACTAAGGTTTAATCATTAAAATATCCATAGTCGTAGTATTATCGAGACTGGACCTCGATAATGCGGAATAGACTAGTATTACACTTGTGCGTGTTATGGGAGCATAATGGCATAGTTCTCATATATTTGGTATTTGATACTAATGCAAGTGTAATAGGAGGTTGTGTTTATCGATGGTACGGAAACAGCTTCGCTCTGGATAGACCCCTCGAAATCCCATTGGTAGTATGACTGTGTGTCTATGGGAATCCAAATCAGGGTAGGTGTATTTGGTCTTGACCTGAGACTTGCATCGCTAATACTTGCGACAATCAATATACTTTGGTTTTGGTCATCCAGGGCTTTAACAGGTTCTGTGTACGCCTCTTCTGGGTATATTGAGAATCGTAGTGTATTAGGTGTGATGTCAAGATGGAAGTATCACTCTCCAGTCATATGGAGATGATGATCACGTAGGATACGGAACTAGTACTCTTATGTACTGCAGTCATCGGGATAATATGACTAGGTCATGTTTATCCGATTATAGAGACTAGTTACCAGAGATCCGATATATGCTTCGTACGGGGCAGACACAATTCCAGCCTCAGGCCTAGCATGTGACATCTGATACTGGATCGCAATACGCAATACTATGTATACTACGCCTGACATAGATTACATATTCCTTAACAGAATATTTCTTGAGAATTGGGTAGGCACGGCGCTTTGCTAGAAGCCAACCATGTCTTGTAAATCGGTAAGAACGTGGTACTAGGTACGCACGTATTCGGATATTCCGATGACCGAATTTACTGCCAATATATCCAGAGATCTCATGGGTCGCTTCCCGAAGATTCACTGATGACGTATGACTCGAACATAATTAATCTGAGATTAATTAGTAGAGAGAGAAAATTAATCTAGGATTAATTGCGGAGAGATTTTATATGGGATAAAATACTATTTGGAGAGAGAGATCGATTAATTTGGAATTAATCGATAAAATAATATATTCGATATATTAAATGAAATTAGATTTCGTAATGGAATTAAAATTGGATTTTAATTCGGGCAAACGAATTAATTTAGAATTAATTCGCGAGCGACATGAATAGTAATTTTGCTAGGAATAATTATTTAATTAAATTTGATTTAATTACGTCGCAATGGAAAATTCGTTAATTCGGAATTAGCGAACCCGAGCCCGGGATGTGTTGCGGGCCCACTCGAATTTTGAATCAAGTGGGGCCCACAAGTCACATCACAAGTCACATCACTAGTCAATTTTGTCACCTTTTAGTTGATGGAAGTTGTTGGTAGTTGATTGTGTGTAAAACACACAAGTGTGAAATGTTTGAGTGACTTTTACCAACTTTAGAGATTTGGTATATGTTTTTTGATTTTGGAAAATCAATTAACACTTCATTTTTCACTCATTCATCTTCTCTCTCTCTCAATGGGCGTGAACTTCATCTTCTTCCTCTCCCATTTGGCTTGGCCGAAAATGGCCTTGATTTTTCTCTCAAATTGCCGTGAGCCTAGGGCTCATTTGCTTCTTGATTTTGCTTCAAAATCAAAGGTGCTAGCACATCCAATGAGTCTTACAAAGGTGTTAGGGAAACATATCCATGAGTTTGGAATTCAAGGAGATGCTTGAAAGCTTTACATACATCAAAGGGGAGCTTGGAGCACAACATAAAGGCTTGGAATTTTTGTTATCTCCTAAATCCAAAACCGATCAAAGTGAGTATTTTTTGCATTCTTACTTTATTGTATTCACATGATTTATTGCTTAATTTGATCTTGGTTTAACCTAGAAAACCCAACATGATAGTCACATATACAATACGCAATCACATTTCTCAGGTATAATGACAGTTATAAATATTCAATCACATTACAATGTGAATGTCTTTATAAAAATATAAATGTCATTTGACCAGCGTTGTCACACGAGTATAACGTAAGCGCACTTATCGTTTAAGTAGTATAAAAAGTATCGATCCCATAAGGACTTAATATCTAATCTATTAATTTACGAAGTCAAATGTTTACGAGTATCTAATAGATTGATTGATTGGATGATGATTTTAAATTTAAAAAATAAGTAAATAAAATGGCGCGAAAGTAGGTTTAGGAATATTCAATATTAAGAAACTATTTAGGGTTGTGAACCTTTCAAATATCTTTTAAAAGATGAAGTGGTTATTTTATATTTGTGTAATATATTGGTTTACTAACCTGGAACACGAAATTCTGCAAAATCTTCTATCGATGGTCGGATGCAAATACCCAGTGTAACCAAATTAATCATATGTCTATGTCAACCAAGTTACCTAAATTCATTAAGATTAAGTTCCAATTGTGGTTACCCCCGCTCGACATGTATATGTCTATCCTGTAAGGAAATCTATTAAAGGGTTATCTATCCTCAAGGAAGATTGTGGGCTATTAAGTCTAAGGCTAAAACCTAAAATTCCTTTGTCAAGTTTATTTTAAGTTTACCATATCAATCTTATTAATGGCCAGTTAGCAAGAAGCATTAAGACTAAGACTCAATAAATAAACTTTTATATTACCCAAACCATAAAATAACCCCTTATAAACCATTGATATTGGAAATCATCACAACCCCAGATAACGGGCTTAGTTACAACACATATCTAAAGCTAGTAAAAGCTTAAATAAAATAAAAGACATAAAGTAAAGGCTGGAAATTAAAAACGTAAATAAAACAAAAAAGAAAATGTTGGGGGTTAGAGGATCTACTTTTAATATTTCAAAATTAGAAATCTCCATTATTCTCAATGTTTACCGATTAATTAACCAGACCATAAATGCGGTAATTTCATTTGTCTCAATTAAATCCAACCGACCATATAGGCGGTAACTAGGTTATTACCTAAATTGACCATATAGGCGGAAACTACGTATGAAATATAAAACCGACTATATAGGCGGTAAATAAGGTTGTCACCTAAACCGGCCATATAGGCGGTAACTAATTAATCCAAATTTTAATTAAAATAAGGGAGATTAATCTAATTCATTATATTAAAAGTCTCACATTTTCACCCCAGCAGAATGAGATTACCTGCTCATGCTGTAAATGAAAACACACAAAATTTTATTAATAAAAAGAAAATACAAGAAAACTTAAATAAATATACAAGACACTTTCCTTTAGGTTTTCTGTTGGACAATTATGACCCATAGCATCACTATTTTGTAAAGGACATGGTGTTCTTGTACAAAATTAACTATGTGACGAAGGAAATTGCTCTTTTATCATTTGTAATTGGATTACCTGGATATATAAATGATAAGAGTCCTTATGATTAGTTAAATCGATAATAAGCAAACAAGGTTTGCAAGTTAAATCGATCCATTTATGGATTGAAGTAAGCATTGCGTTCTTGGAACCAACGTTTTGATGAGATAATAATGGTATATGGTTTCATTCAAAACGAAAATGATTCTTGTGTATATAAGAAGATTAGTGGGAGCGCACTGACATTGGATGCCCTATACATTGATGATGTATTATTTCTTTGAAATAACATTCCCATGTTAACAATCGGTGAAAGCTTGGCTTTCATTAAAATTCTCCATGAAATACTTGGGAGATGCAACCTTTATTCTAGGAATAAGGATCTACTGGGATAGATCTAAAAGTGTTGGCACTCTTTGAGAACCCGTACATTGAAAGATATATACGCGACCTGGTGTCTCATATGCTTTGAGCATATGGAGTCACAATCAGGCCGATCCAGGTGATGGTCACTGGATTGATGTTAAGAACATCCTTTAGTATCTTAGATGAACTAATGATGCTTTCTTAATTTATGGAGAAGGAGAACTTGAGGTGATTGGGTTCACCAACGCAAGTTTCTTAACAGATAAAGACGACTGTAAGTTGCAATAAAGGTACATATTTTGTTTGAACAACGGAATAGTGAGCTGGAAATCTTCCAAGAAAGATATTGTTGCCAATTCAACAAAAGCGGAATACATTACTGCAGCTGAGGCAGCAAAAGAAATATTTTGGATCTATAAAATTCCTAATTAGATTAGGAGTAGTTCTGTTAGCAGCTAAGCTGGGCTACAGCGCAGGCTAAAGAATTACAGTTTCATCAACGATCCAAGTATGTACTTCGACGGTTTTATCTGATTCGTGAGATCATACATCGTGGCGATGTGATGATCTAATAAATCGCATCAGATGATAACCTTGCAGATTCGCTGACGAAAGCGATATCTTAGCATAAGCATGAGTGACCCGTACATAGTTCAGGTGTTAGACACTTGAGTGATTGGCTATAGGCCAAGTGGGAGATTGTTGGACAATTATGACCCATATCATCACTATTTTGTAAAGGACATGGTGTTCTTGTACAAAATTAACTATGTGACAAAAGAAATTGCTCTTTTATCATTTGTAATTGGATTACCTGGATATATAAATGATAAAAGTCCTTATGATTAGTTCCGGATTAATAAGATATGAGACAATATTAATCCACGAAAGGTTTAATCATTAAATATCACTAGTCGTAGTATTATAGAGACTGGACATCGATAATGTGGAATACGCTAGTATTGCACTTGTGCGCGTTATGGAAGCGTAACGATATAGTTCTCATATATTTAAATATTGGATACTTATGCAAGTGTGATAGGAGGTTCTATTTACCGATGGTACAGGAATAGCTTCGCTCTGGATAGACCCCTCGGAATCCCATTGGTAGTATGACTATGTGTCTTTGGGAATCCGAATCAGGGTAGGTGTATTTGGTCTTAACCTGAGACTTGCATCGCTAATACTTGCGACAATCAATATACTTTGGTTTTGGACGTCCGAGGATTTAACAGGTTTTGTGTACGCCTCTTCTGGGTATACTGATAATCGTAGTGTATTGGGTGTGATGTCAAGATGGAAGTATCACTTCAATCATATGAAGATGATTATCACGTAGGGATACGAAACTGGTACTCTTAAGTACTGTAGTCATCGGGATAATATGACTAGGTCATGATTATCCGATTATAGAGACTAGTTGCCAGTGATTTGATATATGCTTCGTACGGGGCAGACACAATTCCAGCCTCAGGCATAACATGTGACATCTGATACTGGATCGTAATACGTAATACTACGTATACTACGCCTGACAAAGATCTTGTCCGTAGAAGAATATTTCTGGAGAATTGGGTAGGCACGGTGCTTTGCTAGAAGCCAACCATGTCTTGTAAATCGGTAGGAACGTGGTACCGGGTACGCACGTGTTCAGATAGTCCAATGACCGTATTTACTGCCAACATATCCAGAGGATCTCTTGGGTCTCTTCCCAAAGATTCACCGATGACATTTGACTCAAACAATATTAATCTGGGATTAATTATGATAGTGAAATTTAATATGGGATTAATTACGGCAAGAATTAATCTAGGATTAATTAAAAGAGAGAAAATTAATCTGGGATTAATTCAACTAGAAGAGAGAGAACGCGATTAATTTGGAATTAATCGGCAAAATAAATTTAATAGTTAAATTGGATTTTACTATTTAATTTATTTATTTGGGCTAAAATTAATATATTAGATATATTAATTGAAATTAGATTTCAATGGGAATTAAAATTGGATTTTAATTCGTGTTAACGAATTAATTTAGAATTAATTCGTAAGCGACTTTCGTAATAATTTTGCAAGACATTATTATTGAATTAAATTGGATTTAATTATGTCACGACGGAAAATTCGTTTATGAATTAAACGAACCCGAGCCCGAAGTATGTTGTGCAAGCCCACTTGAATTTTGAATTTAAAGTGGGGCCCACCAACTTACATCACTAGTCATTCTAAATGATGGAAGTGGGTGAATGCATTTAATGCATTTCTTTTCAACACAATTTTGATTTTGCTTTTGGAAAGCATGTACAAACTTTTGTGAGTTGACTTGGTCATAAGCTTTTGAAAAACAAAACACCAAAACTCTTCTCTCTCTTTTCTCTACCATGGCCGAATAGGTTTATTCTTGGATGAGAAAATTTTTCTTTCAAAATTTATTCTTGCTAGCACATAAATGAGTGAATCAAGGTGATAGGGAAACTCACCCAAGTGTTGGAAACACTCAAGAAAGCTTGGAGCTTCCACCTACATCCATGGAAAGTTTTGAAACTCATCCACTCATTGTAAGTATTTTTCCGAAACTTCTTTTAATATTCACACACGAATCACTCTTAGAGATCCTTGGAATGTTCTAGGAACACTAACAATGGTATCAGAGCTTCCTAAGTTTGATTTGAAAATCTAGGGTTCATATACTTTAATTTGGGATTTTTGCTTGGAGTTTGAAATTGCCCAATTTGGTTGTTGGATTATGTTTATATGATGTTGAATTGGATTTGTACATATTTGGAATTGAGAAAAATTGATTAGATCAAAAATTCTCAATCCCTTAGAAATGGCTGAATGTACCCTAATGTGTGTTCATGGTGATTTTTTAAAAAAATTAGCAATTGGATGTGTTGGTGGCATGAATTGTATGTTAAATGTTGATTTAATTAGATTGAAATCAAATTGCATGATAATTACTTTGCCATTGCCGTGAACCCTAAGCATGTGTAATGAATTGTTTTGCTTCAATTTGTGTTGGACATGAATTGGAAATGTTGAACATGATTAATTGATTTAATTAGTGTTTTGGAAACATTAGATTAGTTGATTGATTATGTTAATAGCACTTTAATTGAATTAATATGTAATTGGGAATGATATATTACTTTAATTTGTTGTATTTGGGCTTAATGGGCTTGGTTGGGCCAAGTTTGGTTTAGGACAATTGGGTTGGATCCAATTGGGCCTAAAACCATTTCGTAAAGTCTAAATATGACAATTGGGCCTTTAAATAATTTAATTGGGCCTAATGGGCCTAAATTGATTTTTGGCAAAAAGGGTGATTCCTTAATTGGGCCTTGGCATTTGGGTTTGATCCATATTGGCCAAAGCCCATGCCTTAAGAATTAATTAAAAGCCCATTGGACTTTATTTGAATAGTATTAGATACTAATTGTGCTTTTGAGATCCATAAATATTGGATTTGGAATCCAAGTCTAAAAGGCACTATTAAAAGTGTAATTATTTAATTTGGAATTAAAAATGAATTAGTATTGGATACAATTTAAATTGGATTTGAAATTGTAGTTCGATATAATTCAAGAATATGTACTTTGAGTATTTATTCTTAAACGAGTTGGACTCGCGCAATTCAAATCATTGTTTGAACATTGGATGGTCATTAATTCAAGATTAATTAATTGGATTAGATTGATTGAATAACATGCTTTGTGTGAATACATGGATGTATTGTGTGAATAATCTATATCGGATGGATATTAGAATGGTGAGGGTAATTTTTGAAATTGTTGTAATAAATTTAGAATTTATTAAATTGGACCTGCGTGTCCAGCCTATTATCACTTTTCTCTTTGTATTTCTCTTCTCACAAATTCCCCTCATTGTAAATGAGGTTTCTTTAGAAGTATTATGTAATTGGGTAGAAGTAAGAATAATGCTAGCAGGAGAGAGGAAAGAGAGAGATTTATTCTGGGAATAAATTTGTTATATATCCATCAGCATATCATTATTAATTTATTTCACGCCTTATTATGCTTTTAGAATGCATGCTTAAGGGTGTATGATGAGACCTAATCAAAGATAATAAATTGGTTGCCAATTTACGCGAAAAACCCTCATCAAATATTAAGCGTTTTTCCTTCCATTGAGTGGTTCTCTCTCAAGATCCAAGATTGGCATTGGTTTATTGGCCAAAGTCAAGACCTTTGTCCATCGCAGATGTGTTTGAACCACGTAAGCTTTGTTACATATAGCGTGTCTTGGGCAGTTGTGACTTGTTGGCCAAAGTTAAGGTCACTTCTTGTTCATCGACCTCGATTACGAAGCTTTCCCACTGTCAATGGGTCGCGCTTAACTAGAATCATTAAGCTTGTTGAGCCAAAGCCAAAGCTTAGTTCATTTAGAGGAAAAAGGTTAGGAAATATATTGGATATATTTACATATATTGGATATATGTTTCGGACTTGGAGGTCCACCTACTGGATCTAGGAATTGGATGTGATCCAATTTATCTTAGAGATCTACCTAGTTAAGTTTCATACAACTTGTTGGCCAAAGTCAAGGTTGTGTGTTATTTAATAGGATTCTAGCCCACTAGGAAACTAGGTTTCCCGAGTACTCCACATAAGGTTATAGGCTCGCCGAAAAATAGTGGGAGACAAGTATTAAATTTGCAATTTCGTTTAAATACTTGCCAATACGCGCTCTTTTATTTTAATTTATCGTTGTTATAAATATATTAGTTGGACTAATATTTAATATTGCTTTCGTTGAACAGTTAGACTGTATAACACACTACTTCATTTGTAGTTGGTTATATAGTTGGACTATAGTGATCATTACATTTGATTGTACCCGAAATTATTGATTGGATAGTTGGACTATAGCAATCAATATAACTGGAAAGATTAGCGTCAAAGGACATAATCCTAAGTGAAAAATGTCTTTAACGGCACAATTTTCCAGATTGGGAAATGAATCTCAGGATAGTCCTGGAAGCTGATAAATTACCCTATTGGATAGAGAAACCTCTCGGACCTGAGCCCGGAGTTGAGCAAATAGTAGAGCATGAGCTTTAGAAGACTCATTGTGATGATAACTTTAGTGCTCAATCCGTTATGCTTGCCGCAATGACTCCTTAATTTCGTTGTCAGAACAAAAGATTGGATCCTTATAGTATGATGTTGAAATTAAAGGATCTTCGCAGATCTAATCTTAGATCTCAGAAGTATGAATTGCAAAAGAAGTTATTTCGCTCGCGTATGTCAGAGGGTACATATGTCGAGCATTAGGTGTCGTAGATGATTGCTGACATCGAACAACTAGGTTAACTGGGCATTACCTATGAGGCCGAGACTTCCATAGATTTGATCTTACAGTCTCTGCCCGAATGCTGGGGTAGGTTCATAATGAACCAAGAGAAAACTCTTGGAGAGTTAATGGCTATGCTCAAGAAAGCATATCCAAAGCTTCTGAAAATGCAAGAAGCGCAAGACGCGTCTTACTTCGACATCCCAGAAGGCCAAGGCTTGGCCGAATGCTTCTGGGGGTGTGAAAAGGGCAAAGGAAAAATCATCATAATCTTATGGGAAGCAAATGACATATCCCAAGATGTCTGCCTAAATTGTGGCAAACGGGGTCACTGGAAGCGTGACTGCCGTATGGACAAGGCATACATGAAGGAAATGAAGATGGACAAGGCTCCGGCTTCAGATATGTTTGTTGTAAATATGTACACTACTGGTTTTTTTTTTAAAAAAATTGGATTTTTGATACTGGATGTGGTACATACATATGTACTGTTGTGCGGGATCTGCTGATTAGCAAGAGATTGGCTTCAGATGAGATCGAACTGCTAGTCAGAAATGGGACGAGAATCGCTGTTTTGGCCGTGGGAACCTAAGTTTTGGAACTGCCCTTTGGGCATGTTCTCAAATTAGGAAACTGTTATAATGTACCTAGTTTGACTAGAAACATTATCTCTATATCTAGTTTAACCCGTTGCGGGTATACCTTTATGTTCCAGAACACCGGGTGTTTGTTTATAAAGATGATATTGAGATATACACATTAGATGTGAATAACAATATTTATATTTTGAATATAAATGAATCTCAAACATATAACATGACAAACAAAAAGCTCAAACTGAATAAATCAGATGAGACTTATTTGTGGCATTATCATCTGGGACGCATTAATAAGACTCATATATCCACTCTTTTGAAGAATGGATACTATGGACAGATTTGATCCTAAATCATATGACGTCTGTGAATCTTGTTTATTAGGCAAAGTGCTTAAAATGCCTTTTAGCGGTAAAGGGTGTATGTGCCACCGAGCTATTTAGCCCTCGTTCATGGTGACGTATGTGGGCCCATGTCTAGCTAGGCTAGAGGTGGTTGTGAGTGCTTCGTAACCTTTAAGGATGTTGCATCGCTTTATGGTTATGTGTATCTTGTACGGGCCAAAATTGGGCCAGGGGCAAATACGTCTTTTCTTCGAACCCAAATACCAATGAAACCCATAGACTGAGGCCCAACTTAGAGAGTTTAACACTATTCTGGAAAGCCCAAAGCGGAACCCAAAACCTTATACTATTTGCATATAAGGCCACACATAAAGCCAAACCAAGAAACAAAATATAAGCATACCTTATATCATTACCAACTATTTCCCTCTTTTACTAAACATAACATATATCCTCCACATGCTGAGATTTTTGATCACTAAATAATTATATCTTGATCACGTTGTGGGACTTACCTCCATGTGCCAACTAAAAAGGCAGTATTTCTTGACCTATAAATGGAAGCATGATTCAAGCTAAAGAGGTCATTCAACTCAGAGTTCTTTAATTCAGGCTTCATTTCTTACAAGCCCCTGCTCTTTGACACTAGCTCTCTCAGAGTTCTCCATCCCCCTTATAAATTTACCACCGCCCTAACGGTAACCCAAAGAATTCAAGGTAGCATCAGACCTTGCTTTCATATTTTTACTGCTCATTTCATACTACTGACTTGAGCGTCGGAGTGCCCCGGAACCTACCACACCGGTATATAGTCTACTCCCGCTCACTCTACCTTTATTTTGTAGGATCGCTGGTGCCCCCAACCTACAAATTCTCGATTGTAGACCTCAGACGAAAATTAGCGTCTATAATTTGGCGCCCACCGTGGGGCCCTAGCGATTCATAGCAGGCGAATATCTCTCATCCTACAACTATCAAAGGCACAATCATTCATGGCTTCTAGCAATGAACAAACACCAGATCCAGTAGCATCACAGCTAGCCATGCTCCAGGATAGATTACAAGCTTTGGAAGAGGAAAACCAAACCATACGAAACTCCAACATAAACCTTCAAAAACAGTTTGAGTTAATTTCATCCACATCTCAGCATCATAATACCCCAGATCAACCCAACAACCATGCCACTCCATCTAATATATTGGGAGCATTCAACGAAGTGGCAGATGACAATCCATCAAATGGTGGCGGCCAGAGGAACCTACCAATTTCCCCAATCGACCAGGCACAACAGGTTGCGTCCACCATGAGGAGGGAAATGATGGAGTTTAAAGAGGCAGTTATGTCCAGCCTACCAGGAGTGAAACTGCCAATAAGAAAAAGTAGAGCAAGAATTATTTCTGACACTCCATTCTTGGAGACCATCATAGCTGTCGAGTTGCCACGGAAATTCAGTCCACCAGATATGAAGTTGTATGACGGATCCATTGATCCAGACGACCATGTTATTCACTACAAATACAAAATGATGTTAACCGGCCTGGCCCCTCACCAATGGGAGGCTGGGATGTGCAGAGGATTTGGGGAAACTTTAGCAGGTCCAGCCCTCACCTGGTTCATCAATCTTCCATACAGATCCATTGAATCGTATCAATAGCTAGCAGACAAATTCGTTGAACATTTCGCGAGCTATTGCAAGCTTCAGAAAACTACTGACGACCTCAACGCTATCCAACAACGAAGGGGGGAATCATTGCGAAGCTACGTGGCTCGCTTCAACAAAGAAATGATGACTATTCCAGATCTTCATCAGCCAACAGCTGTGGAAGCTTTCAGAAACGGATTACTCTCTGAGAGTGGACTCTACAAAAAATTAACCAAATTCTGATACTACACAATGGACCAAGCCATGGCACGAGCCCAAATTGAAATCAGGTGGGAAGAAGATAAGAGGAATAAAAGGAAAGACAGTTCCTCCAATTTTCAGAATGAAAGAATTCACCATGCTTCCAAATGACGTAAAGAGTTCGCAAAGGTGATTCCTAGTCATCTTTCAGATAAGAGGAATCATCAAAGAAAAGAACATCAACCCTACCGTAGAGATTTTGATCGACGACCTCTACCATACAGAGCCCAAGAGGGAGCTCCAGTAGACAAACCGAGACTACCAGACTACAATTTTTCTATTTCCCCAGGAGAATTGGTTTCGGTCCTTAAGAAGATGGGGAGTGAGGTGAGATGGCCCCCACATAACAGAGAAAATTCCAAGAAGAAAGACACCAGTAAATGGTGTGAATTCCATCGGGACTACGGCCATACTACAGCTGAATGCGTAACATTGAGGTTGGAGGTCCTGGAGCTACTGAATAAAGGATTTCTGAGAGAGTTACTTACAGAGAAAGGAAAAGCTATTTTAGCCCGAAGAAACGAAAGAGACGACCACGGGGACGCTCCAATTCCACCTCCAGCGATTGACAATACGGTGAATTTCATTTCAGGGGGATCGGAAGTTAGTGGAGTTTCCTACTCAGCAGCTAAACGACATACCAGAGCAGTTATGATGAACATTCCTCACTCTACAATGTCCTTGGAGAGGACATTTACTGACCTGAAGATGGAGTTTCCAAACGACAGCGACTCTGGTGAAATGAATCCACATCATGATGTTTTGGTGATTTCCTTGCAAGTGGTGAATTTTATGATTAAACGAGTGCTGGTGGAACACAGCTCTTCAACCAACATCGTCTTCACAGCAGCCCTAGCAGACATGGGAACCGAGCTGCATAAAATAAACAGGTGAACAACGGTGTTAATTGGGTTCAGTGGAGAACAAAAATTCACCATGGGAGAAATAATCCTTCCAGTCTACGCATGAGGAATCAACAAGATGACTACTTTCTTAGTCTTAGATTGTCCATCAGCCTATAATCTTATCATTGGTAGACCATTGATTCATGAAATGAGAGTAGTATCATCCACTTATCACCAAGTTCTGAAATTCCCTACAAAATGGGGAATTCAGGAAATAAGGGGAGACAATGCTGCTTCAAGAGGTTGCTACCAGACGACACTGAAAGCCAAAATTCATTCCACATAACAATTACAGAACGGACCTCAGTCTTTGGAGCCGACACTTCCGAGTATTGAAGAACTTGATGAGGTCCAAATTCATTCTGAACTTGCAGATCACAAGACGCAAGTAGGGGCAAACTTAGACCCCAAGCTACGAGCAGACTTGATTGATTTTTTACAAAAATGACACAACCAATTCGCATGGTCGCATAAAGACATTACTGGGATCGACCTTGGATTGATTACCCATAAGCTCCATGTGGATCTAGACTACCCTCCTATCAGACAAAAGAGGAGAAAATTTGCCCCAAAGAGGAATCAAATTATTGATGAAGAAGTTCAAAATTTACTTCAGAATGGTGCCATCAAGGAAGTCCAATTCCCAGAATGGCTAGCCAATGTGGTAGTGGTGAGAAAGAAGAATGGAAAATGACGAGTCTATATTGATTTTACAGACCTAAACAAAGCATGCCCAAAGGACTCGTTCCCACTACCTCACATCGATTCATTGGTTGATGCTATAGCCGGACATGAATTGTTGAGTTTCATGGACGCATATTCAGGCTATAATCAAATCCTCATGCATCCAGAGGATCAATAGAAGACTGCTTTTGTCACAAATAGAGGAATTTTTTGTTACAAGGTAATGCCCTTCGGCCTCAAAAACGCTGGAGCCACCTACCAACGAATGGTCAAAAAAATGTTCTCTCAACAAATTGGGAAAACAATGGAAGTCTACATAGATGACATGCTGGTGCAATCTTCAAAATCAGAACAACATCTAGAGCACTTGGGAGAAGCATTCAACATAATGAACAAGTATGGGATGAAGCTGAACCCAACTAAATGTGCATTTGGAGTCGCTTCAGGGAAATTCTTGGGATATGTTGTCACAAGACGAGGTATAGAAGCAAATCCAGACCAAATCAAATCCATACTTGAAATTCCCTCTCCTACCAGCCCGAAAGATGTCATGCGACTTGCAGGGAGAATTGCAGCTTTAAACAGATTCATCGCCAAATCAACAGACAATAGTTTTTTGTTCTTCTCAGCAATTAAAAAAGCAAAATTTTTGAATGGACTCCAGCCTGTGAAGAAGCTCTAAAAGATCTCAAGCGATATTTGAACACTCCCCTTTGTTGTCAAAACCACTCGACAGTGAAAGGCTTTTCCTATACTTGGGAGTCTCGGAACAAGCTGTAAGTGCTGTCTTGATCAGAGAAGAGAATGGGATACAACTTCCAGTTTACTATGTAAGCAAGGCATTACTTGGTGCGGAGTCCCGCTATTCACAAATGGAAAAGCTGGTGTTGGCGTTAGTAATGGTAGCAAAGAAGCTACGACCCTACTTTCAAGGGCATCCAATCACATTTTATTCAACATACCCTCTGAGGAGCATACTGCATAAACCAGAATTATCTGGAAGATTAACAAAATGGGCAGTGGAGCTGGGAGAACACGACATCACTTATCTACCCAGAACGACAATCAAGTCTCAGGCCTTAGCTGATTTTGTTGCTGATTTCAGTCCCAACCTAAATATTACAACAGATATAGAGGTAAATTCAATCCAGCCGACATCATTTTGGAAGCTTTCAGTAGACGGTTCCAGTAATAAGAGAGGATGCGGTCTAGGGGTTGTAATCACTTCTTCTGACTGTGATATACTACGACAAGTAATCAAATATGGTTTCAGGGTTACAAACAATGAAGCAGAGTATGAGGCATTAATAACAGGTCTCAGCTTAGCCAGTGAACTTGGAGCAAAGAAGATAGAAGTAAAATCAGATTCTCAATTGATTGTCAACCAATTCCAGCATGTATTGTCAGAGCTACATGAAGGGGAATGTGGAAATCATTCTGGAGGAAGAAGTCTTGCACTTCGATCCCATTCGGCAGGGTACTATTGGCCTACCATGAGGACTGACTCGGCAGACTACACAAAGAAATGTGAGAAATGCCAGGGGTTCACCCCAATTTCACACCTTCCTCCAGAGAAGCTAAATCTCATCCTATCCCCATGGCCATTCATGAAATGGGGAATGGATATTGTCGGGAAACTCCCAACCGCTCCTGGACAACGAGTCTACATGCTGGCTCTAACAGATTACTTTTCAAAGTGGATTGAGGCAGACTCTTTTGCCAAGATACGAGATAAAGAAGTTCAATTATTTGTCTGGAAGAACATCATATGTCGATTTGGCATTCCTGACCGGCGTAAACACACACGTATAACGTAAGTGTACGTATCGTTCAAGTAGTATAAAAAGTATCGATCCCACGATGACTTAATACCTAATCTATTAATTTTATGAGGTCAAATGATTACTAGTATCTAACAGGTTGATTGATTGATTTGAAATGGTGATGATTCTAAATTTAAAAACAAGTAAATAAAATTGCACAAAAGTAGGTTTAAGAAAATTCAATATTAAAAACTATATAGGGTTGTGAATCTTTCTAATATCTTTTAAAAGATGAAGTGGTTATTTCATGTTTGTATAATAAATCAGTTTACTAACCTGGAACACTAAATTATGCAAAAGCCTCTGTCGATGGTCAGACGCAAATACCCAGTATAACCCAATTGAACCATATGTCTATGTCAACCAAATTACCTGGATTCATTAAGTTTAAGTTCCAATTATGGCTACCTCCGCCCGACAGGTATATGTCTATCCTGTAAGGAAATCTATTAAAGGGTTATCTATCCTCAAGGAAGATCGTGGGCTATTAAGTCTAAGGTTGAAACCTAAAATTCCTTTGTCAAGTTTATTTTAGATTTACCACATCAATCTTATTGGTGATCAGACAACAAGAAGCATTAAGCTTAAGACTTAATAAGTAAACTTTAAATTACCCAAACTATAAAAACCCATTATAAACCGGTGATATTAAAATTCATCACAACCCCAGATAACTAACTTAGTTACGAAACATAACTAGGGCTAGTAAAAACTTAAATAAAATAAAGACATAAAGTAAAATGCTGAAAAGTAAATGTGAAAAGTAAATGACGGAAAGTAAATGCTGTGAAATTAAATACTGAAAATTAAATGCTGAAAAGTAAAATGCTGAAAGTAAATTACTGAAAATTAAATGCTGAAAGTAAATTGCTGAAAAGTAAATGTTGAAAGTAAATTGCTAAAAGTAAATAAAGTAAAAGTACAATAAAAGAAAATGCTGAGGTAAAAGATTTATTACTTCTATTTTAGATATCTCCCTTAATATAATATATTAACTTTGCATGATAATTACCAACCAGCCATATAGGCGGTATCCAGATTAAGTCAAATTAATAATTAATTACCAATCGACCAATCAGGCGGTATCCAGTTTAGTCAGGTGTAAAACCAATTTAAATAATTATCAACCGACCAATATGGCGGTATCCTCGTTAAGTCAGGTTTTAACTAGTTTATATATTATAATTAAGGGAGATTAATCTAAATATTAGTAATAAAAGTTTTACCTTTACCCCATAAAGGGAGTTATCTCCTCATTACTGAAAAGTAAAAACTGAAAATTAAAGAAAGAAAAATATTGTGCGTAAAAGTAAATTGCGGAAAGTAAAAACTGAAAAGTAAAGAAAAGAAAGTGAAAGCGAAAAAGAAAATTAATTACTGAAAGCTGTAAATAAACAAACAAGATATACAATCTTCTTAGTATTCTTAAGGAATTCCTTAGAAGAAAGTATGAATTTACAAATGAAATGGCTTGGTATTTATAGGCAAAATTTGCCTCCATCAAATCATCCAAAATCCATACTAATTGCTCCACTATTGCTCACTAATTGCTCCACCAAATCCATTATTAATTGCCCTATAATGCTTATCATGTTTGGTGGTGATTTGATAATTTTTATTATTTATTTATTAATTTATTTTTTTTGCTTTGAAAATGATTGAAATGACTTTAATAATTACACACAACACACTTCTGGATGGTTCATCAATTTCGGGCATGAATATTCAGAATTCGAAATTATTTTGTCTTTATAAGTTGTAGATCTTGAGTCTTCTTTAATCTGGAACTTGAATAAGCTCAATTCGATATCGGAGTAAAAAGTCATGCCCAAAATACGACAGATGTGTAAAACTGGAATTTCCAAAACTGCAATTCGTTAAAACGCCCTTTCAAGTTTCCAATCTCCAAAATTAATATGTCAAGTCCAATTTTTGCTCTTATTTGACCCACATTTCGTCTAAATGATTTCATTGTGTCCCAATATTATTTTATCTGCAAAATAAACTAAAACACATCAAAACGTTCATCAAACCGAGAAACTAAACAAAATATTAAGTAAAAGGGGCGGTAAATATTGATATATTTTCCGCTCATCACACCCCCAAACCTAACATTTTGCTAGTACTCGAGAAAAACAATAAAATAAAAATAAGAAACAATTAAAATTAAACTAAGCCACTTTCGTAGGGATCACGGTTGCATTTAGCATATGCAACAAGCCTTTAAACCCCTAGGTGTCCATAGTGGACGAGTTATAGTCTCGTGAGGGCTTACAGCAACGATACCCACAAACGTTTTACAAAAGTAAAAAGATAATAAAACTAATACATAAAAAGCTAAAAGACAAGAGAAAGGAGAATAAAGAAGTTAATGACTATTCAGATGAAACTTCTACTCCAAGTTACTAATTGTTTTGTTTCTTTCTAAATTACTGAATAAGTAATTTCTCCAATTATTTTTACCATTCTCCATATAACGCAAGGCGACAAAATATTAATCAACTCATTTTTTCCCACAACAGTCACAAGTGCAGTTGATAAGAGAGTAATATTTTTGTCCTAAAGTTTTATCAGAATTCACACATTTTTGCAGCAATGGAATAATTTTCTGATTTTTCTGATTTTTTTTCTTTGATTTTTGATTTTTTTTATTATTTATATACAATATCTTCCATCTATGTAGCGAGCTTTGGGCCGGTGGCTCCCAAACCAGTTGGCTTTAGGGCACCAGGTGTTAAGACACCCCTACAGACTTAATTACTCACACTTCAGATATATATATTTTTTGCAACATCCTTGATCCATGTAGCGAGCTTTGGGCCAGTGACTCCCAAACCAGTTGGCTTTAAGGCACTAGGTGTTAAAACACCCTTATAGACTTAATAACTCGGATCTCAGATGTTTTTTTTTTACTCCATCACTTTTTGAGATGCTTCCTCCAATTAAACTAGAGCATTGAATATTACAATCTTTTCAATTTTAGCTCATGTCCGTATGTTACAATGCATGTTGATAATATCTGCTAGCTGAGCATATGAAGATCCATTTTAGTCAGTTTTATGGAGAATTCACAAATTAAATAATTCAAAAGGAAATAAACAAAAATTAACTTGTTCCGAAAAATGGTTTGAAATACGTCTCAGGAGTGGAAACTCCTTACTCAGCTATCTCTTACCAATTTCACATTTTAGTCAAAATAAATACACAAAAACAAAAATATTTTTGTAATTTTTGAAAAAATTTCAATTTTTTGTATTTTTCGAAAAATTTTGG
>SKCR01053830.1:0-28963 GCA_019454045.1 Zanthoxylum bungeanum | reverse complement strand
GAAATATGCAAATTACCCATTTCCGAAAAATCTTTCGAAAAAGCCGCGGAAGGAACCTAAGCCCTCTGAACCTCTAATGAATTACTCAAATAATATCTTATCCTCATAATTAATTTATATGCTTAATTACATTTGTCAAAGCACAAATGCGTGTGAAACATAATTTTACTGGAAACTCACTTTACTTATCGGATCAATGAAATTTGCTCTGATTTCTCTCGAATTCTACCAAATGCACATATTCAATATACTAATACTCAAAAATTTCAATTTATATCATTATGCTACTCTATAAAGCTACTGGAAACATCCAAATATTTAACGAAAAACTTGAAATTAACGAATTTTTATTGGGAGATCTTACCAAAGATTTTGAGGGCATATATGGACTCCAAACGTTCTGATGAACGCGCTGGAATCGATGAAATTTCGATCAGAGATTCTGTCCATTCCATGTTACTGTTCACCGCTACTTCTTCTCATCGTTTTGCATGCAACCGAGTACGGATTGGAAAAATCATCACTGCCAACTTGCAGTAGTCTCCGAGAGCTTCGATTTGGCGAGTGGCTTGGGTATTGAAATGAAACGAGGAGCCAAGATCGGAATACCTATGTGCGCGCCCATTCCTCCATTTTTCTCACCAACTTGAAATTAACAAATTTTTATTGGTCCACGCATTGCAGCAGAAGCTCGCGGTTCGGGTGAAATCGTAACTTTAAAAATTACCAAATAAAATATTCAATATCCAATATGAATAATTTATTCATATTTCACCTCAACATATTTATTCAGATGTCAAATAAGAACATAAATAGGTTAGAAACATCGCGAAATGTTTACGAAAAACATTTTTCCGTAAAGTGACATAAAACAGGTTTTTGTCCGAACCGAGCAACCAATACATACGGGACTGCCCAGGTCAGGCCCAATAGTACTTGGGTAATACATGGGCTGCCCAAACAGTGACCAATTCACTGTTTGGACATCGGACAACCGGTAAGCCCAAAACTCACCTAGTAACATCGTTTTTCACGATTTTTGCATATTTCAACTTCGAAACAATTTCCGGCAATTGTTCCAATGTCCAAAACACATCCAATACATTTATACAACATACTTTTCATCACCAAAAATACAGAAATTCCAGATCTGATTTGGTAACTAAAAATATCATTTTTTCATGCTTTAAATCCAATTTTCTCAACATTAATCATATTAATACTTACACCAACCAATGTCACCACAAATGAAGAACTCAAGAAAAATTCTAGGAGTTACAAGAGTGGTCATAACACTCTAGAATGGAAACAAATCATCAAATGACAAAATTAAACTAATATTACACTAATATCATTCAATCTAACTTCACACATGCATCTAGCCTCGAAATCCATCCTCCAAATCAAAAAGCCCGAAAATATAAGAAATAAAGAAACCCTAGAACTTGTCTAGATTCTCAAGAACAAGAAACAAACTTTCTAAGTTTAAGAGTTATGAAGATTACCTCCAAACCTCCTAATTTCCTTAAACTTTTTCTTGAATTCTTCACTTTCTTCTTTGTTTCTTCAAACAAATTTTGGGAACTTTTTTCTTCAAGGGTTCGGCCATGGAGGTTCTTGAAATGAGAAAATAAAATTTTCTCACTTTAAATAGGAAGCATAACTGACTTTAGGGGTAAAAGATGGGTATTTTGGTAATTTGGTCAACTAATCTAATTAAATCATAAAAATAAGCTTTAAGTTAACATCTCTAATTTGTAAACTTTAAGCTTAATAGAATCATGCCACATGTAACCAATATCTAATCAAATATTTAACATTCAAATATCTAAATAATTAATTAATATAATATTATAATATATGTATTTTTATTTACATTAGATAAAAAATACATATATTAATGGCATGTGTCAAAGTTTCATTTGACAATGAATAAATGTGTATCTAATCAAATTATGTATCAAAAACAAATACACAATAATTACGATTGACCAAAATCCCCTAAAGCATGTATTTTCGTTTAACCGATTAAACGATTCGAATTAACTCATTTAATCCGATGAAGTATTATGAATAATCTGTATTATTCATAACGCATTGCCCAAGTGCTCATTGAGTACACTTCATATTGTGGGACTCTCTAAGTTTAGGTTTATCCGTCACGAAATCCAATTTCGTGTCCATAATTCACCCACTCATGAATTATGACGACCACAAAAAATCTTGTTGAACTATGTAAGTCGAGGTCAATATATACGTATAATCCCTCTGTCACAAGCTATCCATATTATATTTGGGATATAGATAAGAACATCAAATCCGTATGGTATAATAAAGTCGACTTTCAAATTTACGATCTGTAAATAACACTCAGAACTTGCTAACGAAGTTATACTACGGCCATGGATTTACTAGATCGTAAACACATGTAGGATACTTATGCCTTATACACAGGACTGACGGATTATATCTTGATACACACTGGATATCATGAGCATCAGTCCACACCCAACGAGCAGGCGGAGGTCTAATCTAAATAGATCGGTGTCGTGACTGCCATCAAAGTGTGGAGGATAACTCATATATTCACTGTGGTATCTCAAATCGAAGGACCACTATGCTCGCTCAACTCGAGAAGATTCCTATTGACGTTGGTGTACCATCTACGTATATTCATTAGGTAGACAATTCATTGTCAATCACACTCACTGTGACTTCTGTTTTTGGTCCTGACCATTTCTCGTTATGGCAGCTTTGGCACGTTCAGAAGGAGGCGTATCAAGGCTTCACTTGCCAATGACAAACTCAAGCTACCGATGTAGTCCTGACAGCTTTGGCACGTTCAGGATTTCCACTTTCACTTGAATTTGTCTAGTATCAAATATACATCCGGCATGGATAAAATTCTATCAACTACACCCTCACTGCTTTGGCATTTTCTCATATGCAGCCATAGAAATATACCCATAAACCGTATTGACAAGACAGACCAAGAAACATGCATCCAATACATGTCACTTTACTGCCTTATTTAAGTAGGGATATTCCTCAAGAAAGCTTTGTTCTACATCAAATGAAGAATATAATCTAGATCAACTTCTAAACAATTCAATTCTTCTACCTTTGAAAACATAACTTAATTTAACCATTAAATATCCGTTACGTTTCCCGTTAGAGTAGAACCGAAAAGTCAATAAATATCTAAATTAAAAGCATGTGCAAACATCAAAATTGTATTATATATCATATATCAAGCATGACTAATGTAATGGATGAAGGATCATACATGCTCTAATACCATTTTTGTTGTGGTTTTGTGGCGGGCGCTGCGGAAGCTCGCGGTTCGGGTGAAATCGTAATTTTAAAACTTTTTAAATTACCGAATAAATTATTCAATATCCAATATGAATAATTCATTCATATTTCACCTAAAAATATTTATTCGATATCAAATAATGACATAAATATCTAAGAAATGTCGCGAAACTGTTACGAAAATGTTTTTCGCAAAAGGCATAAAACATGTTTTTTGACCGAACCGACCACCCAATGCACATGAGGGCTGCCCAAGTCAGCCGAAACAGTGCTAGTGCCGTTCATGGGCTGCTTGAACAGTGACAAATTCACTGTTTGGGCAGTCGTCACCCGATTGGCTCAAAAGTCACCTGGTAATGCCGTTTTTGGCCGTTTTTGCTTATTTCAACTCCGAAATAATTTCCGACAATTGTTCCAACACCCAAAAAATATCCAATACATTTATATGATATTATTTTCATCACCATATGAACAGTATTTCCATATCGGATCCAGACGTAAAAATATCAATTTTTTCATGCTTTAATCCAACTTTTTCGACATTAATCAAATTAATCACAACACCAATCCAAGCCACCGCAATTGAAGCACCCAAGAAAAATTGTAGGCATTATAAGAGTGGTCATAACACTCTATTATGGCAACATATCATCAAATGATCAAATTGAACAATAATTACAATAATATTATCCAAATCAACTTCACACATGCACCAAGCCTTCTATTTCATCTTCTAAATCAAAAAGCCCCAAATTTTAAAGAAAAGAAGAAACCCTAGAATGTCTTTAGATCATCAAGAACATGAAACATGCTTTCTAAAACTTAGGGATATTGAAGATTACCTCTAATCTCTTAATTTCCTTAAGTATTTTCTTGATTTTCTTCCTTTTTCTTCCTTAAACCATCAAACACAATTTGAGAGTATTTGGAGATGAAGTATTCGGCCATGGAGGCCATCAAAAAAAAGAAATTTTTTTCCTTTTAATAGCCAAATTGCCGACTTAACAATGGTATATTGGTCATTTTTTCATTTTAATTTTATTAAATTAAAAACAAGATAAGATAAGCTTTAAGTTTGACAAATAAAATTTGCACACTGAAGCTTAATTAAAACATGCCACATGGCCGTTTTGGAGCAATTGTCCAGGAATCATTGCAAACCTGTCTTGGAAGTGATTGTAGTAATCTTTTGGGGGATTTGGCAGGGCAGGAATAAGAAGATTTTTAAAGGAAAGGTGGAGGAACCTATGGGGGTAGTAGTAAGAGCTGAAGCTTTACTTGATTCTTTTAGAAGAGTTAAAGGGGTGGATATTAATCATAATTTGTGTAAAGAACCAGTGATGAAAATTCCATGGAAACCTCCTCCAATTGGGAGCTACAAGATAAATGTGGATGAAAATTCCATGGAAACCTCCTCCAATTGGGAGCTACAAGATAAATGTGGATGCAGCGACTAAGATAGGAAGTAAGTTATCTGGGTTGGGTGCTGTCATAAGAGACTGGAATGGCAATCTCATAGCAGCAGCAGTTAAGACGTCAAGGTTCTTTGGGGATGTGGTATATGCTGAAGCTGAAGCAGCAAGTTGGGGATTACAGTTAGCAAAGTTAGTAGGAGTGAGTTCACTTGTTATGGAATCAGATGCTAAGAGAGTTGTGGAATTGATAAATGGCAGGTGCAGTAACATTACAGAAGTGGATTGGATAATCTCGGATATTAAAGAAGTCAGCAAATGTTTTCAAGACTGCAAATGCATTTTCATCTCTAGAAATTGTAATATCATTGCTCATGTTTTAGCAAAGATAGCTTTAGAAAAGATTGAAACTGTTGTGTGGCTGGATTCTTTTCCAGCAGAAATTATGTATCTCCTCCATAATGGTGATTAAATGATAAGTATTACTTTATTTTCAAAAAAAAAAAAAAAACATGCCACATGTATCAGTAATAATTAAACATATTGCATAACATTTATGTAATATGAATATTATTTAACTATTCAAATATCTAAATAATTAATTAATATAATTATTATTATATATGTATTTTTATTTACATTAAATAACAAATACATATATTAATGGCATGTGTCAAAGTCTCATTTGACAATTAATTAATGTGTATCTAATCAAATTATGTATCAAATACAAATACACAATAATTACGATTGACCAAAATCCCTAACGTATGTATTTTCGTTTAACCGATTAAATGATTCGAATTAGCTCATTTAATCCGATGAAGTACTATGAATAATCTGTATTATTCATAACGCGTTTCCCAAGTGCTCAACGACTACACTTCATATTGTGGGACTCTTTAAGTTTAGGTTTATCTGTCACGAAATCTAATTTCATGTCCATAATTCACCCACTAATGAATTATGACGACCACAGATAATCTTGCTAAACTATGCAAGTCGAGGTCATTGCATAAGTATAATCCCTCCGTCACAGGCTATCCATATTATACCTGAGATATAGATAAGAACGTCAAATTCATATAGTATAATATAGTTGACTTTAAAATTTAAGAATCTGTAGATAACACTCGGAACTTGCTTCTGAAGTTATACCACGACCATGGATTTAATAGATCGCAAACACATGTAGGATACCTATGCCATGTACACAGAACTGACGGATTCTATCTTGATACGCACTGGATATTATGAGCATCAGTCCACACCCAACGAACAGACGGAGGTCTGATCTAAATAGATCGGTGACGTGACTGCTATCAAAATGTGGATGATAACTCATATAGCCACTGTGGTATCTCAAGTCGAAGGTCCACTATGCTCGCTCAACTCGAGAAGATTCTTATTGACGTTGGTGTACCATCTTTTAGGAAATCTTCTGTGAGTCGTTCAATGTTTATCAAATAAACACCTACATGTCTATACGAGTCTTTCGAGACTCATGGTTCTTTGGGATAAACCATCGGACCAAGTCACGATATACGACATGTACTGGTCTCAGCGGATTTTACTAACCAACCCGTGTTAGTAAATCTTGACCATGAACTTTATTTAAGGAAATACAACTTATAGTGACGCTTCCCAATGTCAATTACAAACTACGTTGTAACTGTGCACTACGTTTTAAATCCTAGGGTCTTTGTCTAATATACACATATCACCAAATCCGATTTAGTTTCAATCTAATCATAATTAGATATCTAATCGCAATTAGATCGAATATGTATATAAAAGACAAGAGGTGCTACCATTAAATAAGTAATATTATAGAAAAATGCATTGATCGTATTCATGAATCAGACATAAATACGATTCAGATTGGCATTCTGAGCACCAACCCTAACATATACAACTTATTGTGACGCTTCCCTATATCAATTAAAAACTACGTTGTAATTGCGCACTACGTTGTAAATCCTGGGGTTTTTGTCTAATATATACGTATCACTAAATCAGATTTAGTTTCAATCTAATCGTAATTAGATCGAATACATATATAAAAATAAGAGATGCAACCATTAAGTAAGTAATATTATGGAAAAATGAATTATTTGTATTCATGAATCAGACACAAATACGATTTGGATTGGCACTTCGAGCACCAACCTTAACATATTGGCATGGAATCATGACAACATCGCGATGTGTATAGGATAGTGTCACGAATGCCCTTTATTTCAGGTTTAGGCGTGTGGACGTCATGACGCGGATCATGAAAATACCTTCTACCTCGGGTCGGTGCGTGTGAAGTCACACCGAACATGTGAATGCCCTTTATCTCGGGTCGGTGCATATGGGAGTCACGCCGAATATGTGAACACCCTCTACCTTAAGTCGATGCATGAGGGAGTCACACCGAATATGTGAACACCCTCTACCTCGAGTTGGTACGTGAGTGAGTAACATTGAACATACCCTTTACCTTAGGTCGGTTATGTGTATGCCTAAAGTCGGTCTTGAGGAAGACTCGAGTCGGTCAGATGTAAGACTCGGGTCGGTTGTGTGGAAGTCTCGGGTTGGTGGTGTGGAAGACTCGATCGGTGGTGTGAAGCCTCAGGTCGGTCATGTAGAAGTCACGATGCTCAGCACCTAGCGTCGCGACACAGAACATGAAATGATCTATGCCTGAGTCTTCTGGTATAGACGTCGCGACGCTCTTGATATGACATCGTGACACTCCCAACCAGACTTCACGACACATAACAGAAACAATTTCATGTCATTACAACTTAATATGTTAAAGGCCACACTAGGGGTTTCGTATCGGCGCATATACACGCATTACTTCATGTTACAAGCATAATTCATGACTTGTATACTAATTAAGTTTATCAATTATAGATCATCGCAGGAACCATAACTTCATTTGGCGAAACAAAGTAATGCCAGCTAGATTCCAAATCCGTGAGTGGACCCTTTTCTCAAATTGATATTTACTTATTTATTTTGAATTAAGACTTATTTTTTAGCATTTAGGGCGTTAGCCGAGTTTACTTTCAATTATGTTTTTTAATGAGAATTATTTTAGAAATGTTTTAGAAAGTGATGATTTTTAAAACATGATTTTGATGATTTTTGGAAGCATAGGGGAAAAACCCACCTCAGTTGTAACTTGGTACAAATATTGGAATTGACGGATTCAGAAAATGTGCACATGTAGAGCAGGACTAGGGGATGATGATACGTAACGCCCATAAATCCTAGATTTTAGGGCTAGGGCATGGTGAGACGTAACGCCCTTAGACCCTAGATTCAGAGTCGAGATGATAGCATTGATCCGCACATCTGGCTGTAGTTCAGTGGTTTGGGGGACGGTAAGACGTAACTTCCCAAGGCCACTAGTTTAGGCATATGGGGGACGACAAGACGTAATGCCTTTATACGTCAAGTTTTTCAGTGATAGATTTTCAGATCTATGATTTTCAGAGACATGATTTTCAGAATAGTGGTTTTATAAAAGAGCTTTTTAGAGAAACAGTTTTATGAGAAACTCAAAGTTTTTACACAAAGAAAGATTTCCAAAATGGTTTTTACAGAAAGAGTTGTATTTTCATATAAGAACGAGATTTCAGAAAATATTGTTTTCTTAAAGATAATTTTGATTTCAGAAACAAATGAATATTTTGTAAAGTATTTTAGTTTTCGTTTTTAAAATTGTCCACTCACTAGGTCGTGCAAATGATCTAACCCCTCACTCCCAGTTTCTCTATTTTGCAGGTTTACCCGGAGGATGAGCTCGGAAGGTGGATACTGATAGTAGTCACTAGGGTGTTTTGTCCACCAGGTCAAGTCAGGGAGATAGTTCAGTCAGAGTCACAGTAAAGTCATGTATCGGTCATTGTATTGAGTAAAAACGTCCATAAACAGAGTTGTAAACGTAAACAATTATGAGCATTAAGTTTCATTATATGTTGTTGTTATTGGGTAATAGCCCATATGCATGTGTTTAGATTTGAGATGAGTTAATAATATTGATCATAGTTAGAGGCTGAAGGGAATGAGTTAGCCTATTACCTGCCGGTAGCATCTCCCCGAGAGGGATGTTACAAAGATGGTCTTAGAGCATGGTCTAGGGAGTTAGTGACTGCAGTGGGTAGAGTGTTGGGGTCTTGTATACATAGTATGCTGAGGATACTAGTATAAGAGGCACTACCTCTCCAGTATCCGATCCTCGAGTACGTCCTCAAATCCTATAGAGAGATTAGTAAGAAATCCCAAGGCTATTTGAATATTCCTCCTTATGAAAGCAATAATACTCTTTGTCCAAGTTGAGAATCCTTCTGTAGTTATCCTGACTTATTACATAACATCAAGACAAGCTATGAGAATATATAGTAAATTTTTGAGAATATCCACCCAAGGAAGTGAAAGAGAAAGAGAAAGCTATAAGAAAAGTAAGGAATGATGCATAGATACATAAGAAACCAGAGGCAATAAGAGATAGTGACACCAAATCAGATAGATAAGAAAATGCCAGAACTTATAGTAATATTGGGAATGTAGTAAACCCGAGCAAGAACTAATCCTAGGTAGACCCAAATAAGATTCCTTCCCTCCTCATGAAATTCATTCAAACAGATCCAATAGCCTTTGAGTACCACGTATAGATAGAAAGTTTCCCGAATCATGAATGATAGTCAGAAAGATAAGAGAAGCAAGAAATCAGAATTAGTCGGGGAAGTTCCAATAGACAAGAGATACCAAAAAGGATATAGAGACTCTAGAAACACAAACCCGGATTCCAAACGCTCAGTGATGTCAGTCAAGGAAACTATCTTCACGGAGTCTATCTCGTACCTATCTTAAATGAGTAATAGACTCTACCAGCACATAGAATACTAGAATAAGGATATCGACATCCGTTGAGATGTGAATGCTTGCCCAATCCTTCACTATCATTTATGAAGATCACCGTACGAAAGATCAATATACATAATGCTATATCATAGGATAGAAACGGAAAATACCAAAAGATAGAACACCCAGAAAAGATCCAAGGAAGTTCCCGAAGTCAAAAAAAAAAAGAAATCGACACAAGTCAATGTGGATAAGTTTGTGGTACCAATAAAAACCCATAGATCGGACCAATGCTAATGGAAATCCTTGTAAGTTTAAAAGAACAGACCAATGAGATTGGAGATATTCGGAAGTTAGCAAGAGTACATGTGCGAACAGTAAGGTTAAATTGCATAGTTGTAGCCCATAGTAAGAGCAGAGAGCAAAGATCTAGAAAGTAGCCAATATGAATGAATCACCACTAGCCTCAAAAGCACAACATGGAACCAAGAGATAGGTTATGGAAGTAAATATTAAAGGAGGGTGTGGGAGTAGCCATCGTCTTATTACTCCAAGGGTTTTATTACAGTGTTGATGATTCATATAAGTTATGTAAGACACGTATAATAAAGATTGCCATTTTATTAATTAATGAAAATATTACAAATACATGTACATATAGCCCATCCACAAGTTAGGTATAGCTTATATCCCTAACAATAAATCATGTTGAAGCGTGTTTGTGTTCGTGAAATTTCTTTTTGGACATTCGACAAATTTCTCAAAGTTCCTAAACAGAATTTAATTTAAATTCTATTCCAGACAGGCCTTAGTATTTGGGCCCTAACATTCTTATACAATCTCTGATATTTATGAAATTTATATCTCCGGAAAGCTAAGACATAGATCTACAACGTTTTTGTTCAACATGTTTCCAAATTTTGAAGAAAACTAGGTCAAATTTGGCCAATTATTCAGACCCTCTACAATGTGTCGAAAATAAGGAATAAAAATAAATTGCCCTTTCAACCCAAAAGCCCATTACTCTTTTAATTTTGGCCCAATAGTTCTAAATATCTTCTAAGCCCCTAGACCTTCTAGAAAGAACCAAACTAATCTAAAATAGAAATAAAATCCATTGGCCCCTAGTATAAATAGGACACACTATTCATTCATCTATAATATTTGAGAAGATGAAGAAAACGTGAGAAGGGAAAAAGAGAGGGAGAGAAGTTTGCAACTTCAAAAGAAATCTTAAAGAAGAATGGAGAGAATCCAACACAAACCAAGTATAGAAAGGAGAAAGGAAGGCTTGTGGACTCTAATGGAGAAGAAGAAGCATGATTCAATGTAATGAATCTTGACCCAAAACTTGGATTGTAGAGTTTTGATAAAGTAATGCTATATTAGTGTTGATGCCATACTAGTAATTGCATTAAGGTGGATAATGAACTATGAGAATTTATTTTATTAAGAAATGCCCAAAATTATGAAATTCTAGATATTGAGTTAAATTATGGTTAGATAGTGCATTAATGGTGGAATACTGGTATAACATGTATGGATTTTAAGAGAAGTACTTTTATCAAAATTAAAAGTGAAACTTTATTGCGTTGGGAAACACGTAAAAGTTATGCGATTTCTATTTATATCGTTATACGGGTAAAAGTTTCTAATTTCGCCTATAAAAATAGCAAACGAACTCCGATTGAGCTGATTCATGAACCATCAAACTTATTTTTCCGAGTCGAATAACTTTCGTGTTGAATATTTTTCAACATTTGCATCCGAAAGACTTCATAAATATAAATTTCTGAGGAAGCCCCAGGACATGGGACTGATTGTAAATTCCTGGGTCAAATTGTAATTTTTGAAAACTTTCTTATATACACCTAAAGTTTCCATTAATTGCCAAAAGTTGCATAACTATAAAGAGAGCCCGCTTGACCCCCACCCCCACCCCCAAATCGTATCTTCTGGATATGTTTCCACCGACCACACTCCAGCCACTACAGGTCGGAGAACAACCACATAATTGAGCACAGGTGAACCCCACCTTCCAGCTGCCGGCGACCAGCCAAGAGACACCGAAATTCAGTGAAATGACATGGAGAGCGTGCACATATGGGTTTGCCGATCCCGGCTCCTCGCTTCGTTTCACGGCCCGAGACACCCACCAAATCGAAGCACTCAGAGAGTACTACAAGTAGACGATGGTGGATTTTTCATTATGTGCATGGTTGCACACGAAAAGAGGAAAGAAGATTCAAATGAATAGTGATCTACAGTGAACAGTAGCTTCGATCGGAATTCCTTTGATTCCAGCACGTTCGTGGGATCATTTGACGTCCGTATATGCCCTCGAAATCTCGGTAAGACCTCCCAGTAAAAATTCGCAAATTACAAGTTTTCCGCTAAATATTCGGATGTATCCAGTAGTTTCGTAGAATAGCATATTGATAGAAATTGAATTGTTTTCGCATAAGTATATTGAAATTATGCATTTGGTAGAATCCGAGAGAAAACGAAATGAGTTGGATCGATCCGATAGAATATGTAAGTTATCGAAAAAAGAAGTTTTTGCGTATAATGATGTGTTTTGATTTTAATGATAGTTATGAGTTATTTATGATATTATGAGAATGTTTGGATAAATCCAGATAGTTTCGGAGGGTTCGGGACCCTTATATAGTGTTTGCGGAAACATTTTCTAAAGATTTTCCAAAAAATACGTAAACCGAGAATTTATGTTAACTGATTACTTGGGTTTGTTTATAATGATGTTTTAAGATTAATATATTTGAAATCATTGAGACGGACTTAATCTGGTAGTCTCGAAAAGATCCGAAATTTTGTCATATTATAGTCGAGAACTCCATAAGTCATGATTATATCGGTGTTTCGCCATTTGTTTCGACAGATTTGACTAGGACCTGAAGTGCTTGTGAAGCCAGATATGTAACACATGCGACGAGAATTTGAATTGGTGAATTCGTGTTTTAAATACACATACACACATAGATATAGATGATTAACATGTTAGGATAAAAGAGAACAGTTAAGAGGTGAATTTAAGTACCTAGGGGTACGAGATTTCGTATAGTTAAGTTATCGACCGCCACGTGTATGAATTTTTATAAATGCTTTGATATGAACTTGTAACGATAAGATTACGAAAAGTAAATGAATAAGTAAATGTATAAGTATATGAAGCTATATTTGTATATGTGTTTGATGTTAAGATATGTATAGTTTGGGTATATGAAATCGGCAAATGAGGCAAACCATGATTTCTAATTTGATATTAGCTTATGTATAATACGATAGGTGAGTAAGTTGTTATGTTTTTATATATGTGATTTATCTGTATAGAGATTGAAGTGGTTAGCATGATAATGGATGGGTAAGCTAAACACTTTTTAAATGAATATGTTTAATTAATAAGTTTTATATGAAAGGTTTACGGATAGAAAATAGGAAACTAAGTATTTTTTATTGATAAATGAAAGATATAGGGATTATTAAAGTTAAGACATTTGCATTCGTAGTAATATGTATATTCGTATGTTGAAACATATGTATGTATGTGAGTGTTTGAATGATAGCTTGGAGTGTTGTCATGGATGTGCTTGTGTAGGAGAAACTGTGCAATGAGTTGGTGTTTTGTGATATTGTAGGAGCGAAGCGGGGTTTACCGCTATGCCTATGATGCTCAGTGACCACGACACTATTGGGCTCATAGCCCGTAGAGAGTACGGAGTAGCACGCGGGGGACTTAACCGGAGAATAAAGAAGTCGCCACCCAGTGTGAACTGGGAAATAATTTAAGGCCGAATTCACCCCTCGCATGGGAATACCTCAAACCATTTAGTTCGGAATGGTCATTTATTTATGCCAGTATAATGGACGGGTTCACACAATGGTATAGCCAAGTCTTATACAATTCATGCAAGATAATTCAAATCAACACACAAATTTCAACACCCATAAACATTAATATAAATAAAAGCAAATTAAATTAGGAAATGCAAGGTACGATAACAAGAATCGTAATAATCAAAAGCAAATAAAGTGTCAATAAATAAATAGTAAACAAAGAGGGGGTTAATCATGCGTAGATGAGTATTTCCCAAGTGGTAAGTGGAGTTGTATCCCAAGTAAAGACCGCACTACCGTCTATTCGGATTCGGCTATGGAATTTATGTCTAGGTTTCCATCTGTTATACCGCAAGGATAATACACACAATCATTGGTGTAATGTAAACAGACATAAAAATATATGCGAAATAATATAGTAAAATATAAATAAAAGTAAAGGCGGAACAAAAAATAACGATAAAATATGAGTAAATAAATAGAAAAGACAAATAACACTAAATAGACAAGAAAATAAATAACAAGATAAATGCGAAATATTAAATAACAATAAATTGAAACAAAAATAAATAAAAAATAAAAGTAAATAAATATAAAAAGAGATAAACAATAAAATACTAAAGAAAGAAGAATGTGACCAAAAGATTTGGCCGTCTTTGACATAGGATCTCGCATACCCGGTTGGACGTATTTCACGTCCAACCAAGCATGCCGTGTCCAGAACAACAAAATAAATATAGTAAAGGGTGTCATCAGGTCTTACCTTTTTAGTTGCTTCTCATAAGTGAGTTGGGCCGTCGCGGAAGGGTCGAAGCTTGCTATTTTTCTGGTTGCTGGTCGTTCGCTATTTCTGCTCACTGTTTTGCTATTTTCTGGTTGCTGTTTTGCTATTTTTGGGCTGCTGTTTTGTGGTTTTTTGGACTGTTTTTGGGCTGTTTTCTAGACTGTTTTTGGTGATTGTAGGGGCTATTTTGATTGTATATTCGGTGGTTTGGTGGGGTTATTTTCGTTATTTTGTTAGGTTATTTGGTGTTGTTTGTGCCTTACTTTGGTGGCTTTGTTTTTGGTTTGTTGGTTTCAGTTTTGGGGCCGTGTGGGCTGCTGTTTGCTTCTGGTTGTGCGTTATTTTGGTGGCTTTGTTTTTGGTTTGTTGGTTTCAGTTTTGGGGTCGTGTGGGCTGCTGTTTGCTACTGGTTGTGCGTTATTTTGGTGGCTTTGTTTTTCTTTAATGTTGTGTCAAGCTTTGGGTGGTTCTTGTTTTTGGTTTTAGTGGCTGGTTTGTGTTTCGGCTTTAGGGATCTTATGTTTGTTCGTGTTTCGGATTTAGGGATTTTGTGTTTGTAATTGCCATGTATCTCTTATCAAGAGAGAGTCCTCCTCTAGGGTTTGGTCAAGCTTCCTTTTTATAATGACAATGGGTTTCCTAAGCAAGGAAATACATCATGTAAATATGGGATATATTTTCTTAATTTATTTAGGGAACACACTCTCCTAATTTGGTGAGGATAGGATTTCATATCTCTTTAAATTGGAAATTGATTTGAGGGGATTTTAACATTTGTTTTGCATGGATTTTCAGATCTTTGTTAAATTGGAAAGTGATTTAAGGGGATTTTAACATGTGTTTTGCATTGGGTTTTATTATTTTGGGCCTGTGGATGGATTTTTGGGCTTTGCGCGTGTAGGTTGCCGGGTAATGAGCCTTGTGTGGTGTTTTGGCGTGGGCTTTCATAGGTTGCAGGGGTTTGGGCCGAGGCTAAGGTTTGAAATATAAACTGACTGGGCGAATCTGAGGCTGGCTAGTGAGTCCGAATCCAATGAGGTGCTAATTTTGGAGGTTTTCTTTCCTTCCGGCATTCGTCTCCCGCAACTTCCGCACCTTTTCAGGTGGTGCCTCCATACAAGGCTCATCATTGGGCTTATGCAAAAATGCAGTGTCTACAGTCGCCCCCACTTTGATGGGACTTGTGCAGTGTGTGACAGTGACAACCCTATCAAAGTCATGCATGTACTTTTAGTTACCTGGTTTGTCGGCCATTGCTGGACTTACCTGTTGTTTCGCTGCTTTTGCGAGATGCTTCGATCTCTGAGTTGATTTGATGGTGAGGTGCTTCGCCCCATGCTATTCATCCTTGCGAGATGCTTCGATCTTTAGGATTCATTACCGAACTAAGTTGATTTAATGGCGAGGTGCTGCGACTCATGGGGTTCATCCCTGTGAGATGCTGTGATCTATAGGATTCATGTTGAGTGAGGAATGGATAAGCCGTGCGCAACGGAACCCGCCCGAGATCATATCCCGAGCGAATAATTTTTTTTTCGACAGTTAGAAAAACAATATATAAAATTTTTAATCACAAATTTAAATTTTTCAATGCACAAAAATCATTACCAATTTTTATACATTAAAATAATTACCATAAGCTCAATTAAATATTTTACACACTTTAATAAATTTATCAACTCTTGATAAATCATCCAAAGCAATTAAATTATTCTTCAACACTTGAAAAATAATACAAGCATACAAAATCACTATATCAACTAAATACTAATTTTTCCATACACTTTTATGCTTCAATTCCTCACATACATGCTTCTAATTTATCCAACAAATCCACCAACACTTTGATCTTCTTCCACCTCCATCAAATCAAGTTTCTTGATGAACAAATCTTGGTGACCAAAAGGTGGTTTGATCACTCAAGAATGGCAACAAAAATTTCCCTAAGATTTAACTCTTAAACCCTAGAAAAATTTACATCTCAAGCACACAAATTGATCCTTAACTCTTAAGGATTAATTCCATGCTCTTGATAATTAATTGGGTAATTTTTGGTGAGAAATTTGGATTGATTTTTAGAGAAAAAACTCAATTATATTTCTTTTTCTTATACGGCAGAGGAGGCCAGCAAAAAAACAAGAAAAATCAATTTATTTCTTTCTTCTTGCTCGGCAGAAGTGAAGCAAAAGTATGGGGGTAATTTTTCCTTTTTGGTTCGGCAGTTGCAAGTGAAGAATGGGGAATTATTTTTTTGATTTTATTTTTATTAATTAAAAATAAGGAAAACCAAACCAAGCTTTTTAAACAAACCGTGGTATAAGAGAATCTTTTCTCTACACCACATATTTCAAAAATTAACTTAACCAAAGTTAAAAATTAATCTCACCAACTTAGTCAACTTAGTCACAATCAAATGATTTAGTCACTTTAACAAAAAATATTCAATTGCATTAACTAAAGTTACTTTAATTAATTAAAACCTTTATTTGTATAAACCAAGTAATTATTTTTGTACATTAATTTACTAATTAATTACTAATTAATGTAAATCTAATTTACATTTATTATACAATAAACTTATATCAACTATTGATATAAAATTAATTAATTCAATTCATCTCATGAATTATCAGATCAAACAATTTAATCCTTAAAACCAAAAAAAACTTTGTCAACATTTGACGAAAAGTCGCCCTAGTGCTTAACGAGTAAACTTAATATAATGGAACTCTTTAGGCTCACGTTCGGTTGTTACTTATATATATACATATATATCTCATATATTCGTACACATATTCATGAAGGCCTGCCCACCTACAAATCATTACTAAAAACAACACAACATGTCGAACCATACAAATCGAGGTTAAAACGTTAATGTATAATCCCTTCGTCATGACCGTCTCCAATTGAGTAAGGTTATAGTTTATACTGACAAATGCACCCGCCTTAGGCATGAAATCCAAGACCTCATTGATGCCAATAAAATACCCGACCCGGAAAAAGAACAACCCAACGCACACAGAAACCCTCCACCCACCCACATGATCAACTCCGGCCTACCCGACAGCCTTGTCCTCCAAACTCATAACCACCAAACTTCCCGTATAGGGATATAGAACAACAGTAGTAAAGATGAAACATAGCAGAGGGGGGATTTCTGGGAAAACTTCTCGAACAGTGACAATAAGGAGGTTGCAAAAGTTGGAGGTAAATGGAAAAAAGAAATACTACAGTTGGAGAATCTGATGTTGGAAGAAAGCAATAAGACGGGGGAAGACGAAGTTACAAATTATGGAGATGTTTGTTTTCCTGATCTTATTCAGTTGTGATCACACATTTATTAATCATAAGACATCGATTTCGCCTACTTGTTCGAGTCGCTTCCTTAATAGTTAAGCATAAGTCTGATGATGAAATTGATTGCTTCGGGGTGAAACCTTAGAAACGATAAGTTTTTGATACACTTTTATCTGATGATTTGAGTAATTGATCTAGGTTAGACTCGTGAGCACTGAATCATAGGTTTATAGTGTTGGACAAAATGACCCATAGCGTCACTATTTGCACAGATCATTGTGTTGTTATAGCAAATTAACTATGTGACAAGGAAATTGCACTCTCATCATTTGTGATTAGATCACCATAGATATATAAATGAAGAGATGTCCATATGATTAGTTCCTGGACTGAGAATGATATGAGACAGTATCAGTCCCCGAAGGTTTAATCATTAAATATCCCTAGCCGGAGTATTATCGAGACTGGACATCGATAATGCGGAATAGGCTAGTATTGCACTTGTGTGAGTTGTGAGGGCACAACAGCATAGTTCTCATATATATAAATATCGGATACTTATGCAAGTGCGATAGGAGGTCGTGTTTCACCGATGGTACGGGAAACAGCTTCGCTCTGGATAGACCCCTCGGAATCCCATTAGTATTATGACTATGTGTCTATGGGAGGCCGAAATCAAGGTAGGTGTGTATAGTCTTAACCTGAGACTTACATCGCTAATACTTGCGATAATCGGTAGACTTTGGTCTTGGTGGTACAGGGCTTTAACCAGTTCTGCGTACACCACTTCTGGGTTTATCAGAGAGTCGTAGTGTATTGGGTGTGATGTCAAGACGGAAGTATCACTCCAGTTATAGTGGAGATGATGTCACGCAGGATACGGTATTAGTGCTCTTAAGTGCTGGCCGGCCATCGGGATATTATGACAAGGTCATGTATATCCGATTATAGAGACTAGTTACCAGACATCCGACATGTGCTTCGGACGGGGCAGACACTTATCCAGCCCCAGCCCTAGCACGTGACTATCCGATACTGGGCTGATATATACAATACAACGGTATACTACGCTTGATACAGATCTATATATTCCTGTAAGTATATTTCTGGAGAATTGGGTAGGCATGGCGCTTTGCTAGAAGCCAACCTTGTCTTGTAAATCGGTATAAACGTAGTACGAGGTACTTACGTGTTCGGATAGTCCGACGACCCGATTTACTGCCAACATATCCGGAGATCTCATGGGTCGCTTCCTGAAGATTCACCGATGACGTATAACTCGCACTTAATTAATCTGGGATTAATTAGAAGAGAGAGAAAATTAATCTGGGATTAATCATGGAGATATTTTATCTAGGAGAAAATATTAATTAAAGAGAGAGAACGATTAATTTGGAATTAATCGATAAAATAATATATTTGATATATTATTAGAAATTGGATTTTGACGCGGAATTGAAATTAGATTTTAATTCGGGCGAACGAATTAATTTAGAATTAATTCGTTAGCGACATGAATAGTGAATTCGTTAGGCGTAATCATTTAATTACGACGCGACGGAAAATTCGTTAATTTGGAATTAGCGAACCCGAGCCCGAGAGTGATTGCGAGCGCATTCGCATTTCGAATTCGAGCGCGGCACGCAAGTCACATCAAGCGTCAAATCGCTAGTCGCATCAAGCGTCAAATCACATGTCACTTTGAGTGATGTGACATTTGAGTGATGTGATGTGACATGACATGTTGTCACTTTATTAAAGTGACTTGATGTAAAAAAGTGATGTGATTGAAAAGGCATTTGTTGCTTTTTGCTTTTGCTTTTTGACTTTACTTTTTGAAAGTAAGAGGTGGTAAATGATATTATTAAATTTTGAAATAATAAAACCATTTACATTTTCTCTCACTCTACAATTACGGTATACGGTTTTGGCATTTGGGAGCCAAAACGTTTTTCTTCTTCCTCTCTTGGCTTGGAGCCATTTTCTTCTCTTCCATTTTTGGTTTGACCGAAAATCCAAGAAGAATAAGGAGTGATAGCACACACATTGGTTATACATAGGTGATAGGGAAACGAATTTATGAGCTTGGATCATCTTTGGAAAGCTTGAAGCTTGGAGCTTCAATGGTGGTTCATCAATGGCCGTTCATGGAGGAGACATAAACCACCTAAACCGAGCAGCCCACAGTCACAGAAGCTCACTGCCGAGCTTAACAAGGAGGAAGAAACGCATCTTGTTCTTTGCATCAAATCCAATCATTGTGAGTATATGATTCCGCCCTTACTCCTTTGTGTATTCATGCGAATTTTGTGCTTGATTTTGTTGATCTTGGGACCTATATTAGAACTCAACAATGGTATCTTGAGCTATTATCAAGCATGAAAAAAGTTAGGGTTTATTTTGGGCAAAATCGATTTTGACTTGTTTTGGTTAAATTGATTGTTTAAGCATGCTTGGATGATGTTTAATTGAGATTGTGCATGATCAATTTCATGAAATTGAATTGGATTCAATTTTCCCTAAATTTTGGGCATGACAAATTGGGTAAAATCAATTGAAGCATGATTTGGTTGAATTGGTTGATTAAGTATGCATGTATGTTGATTAATTGAAGTTGTGCATGATCAATTTCAAGAAAATTGGATTGGATCAATTTTCCCCAATTCTTTAGGTTGAACATGTAACTTGAAATTGGGTAAAATGTGTTTGAGCATGTTTTAATTAAACTGGATGTTTAAGTATGCTTAAAACATGTTTTATTGAGATTGTGTGTGATCAATTTCAAGAAAATTGGATTGGATCAATTTTCCCCAAATTGGAGGCATGGCCGAAAATTGGATAACCCTAATGTCTTGGTAATTTTGTTTTGTTTGATCATTGGATGACTTAAAACAATTGGGTAATGTTGTTTTGAAGTTCAATTGAATTGAATTTTGATTTGGAACAATTTTCCCTTTATAAAGTGGGTTGGCCGAATTCAATTGTACATGAAATTCATTGTGATTTTGTGTTTGATTCATTGGATGAGTTGAATTGATTTGGTAAATTATGATTGTGGACTCAATTGGATTGAAACCGAATCGAATTGAAAACCCCTAATTGCCGAGACTTGAAAGCATGTAAATTGGGTTTGATTTTAAGAAATTGTGTTGGACACTATTTAATGTTAAAGTGCATGATTAATTAGGCTAATTGATGTTTTAGAAATGTTAATTGGGTAATTGATTGTGTATTACACTTAGGTTAATTAATTGTGAAATTTAGAATTTTGTAAGTTAATTAATTTGGGCTTTATTTTGGAAATTGGGCTTGTTAGGTTGTAATTGGGCTTTTGGGCTTTGTTGTAACAAAGTTGGGTTTAGGCAAAATTGGTTGGATCTAATTAGGCCCAAAACCGAATCCAAAAGGTCTAATTATGACTTAATGGACCTTAATTATTTAATTGGGCCTAATGGGCCAAAATTAATTTAAAGGCTTATGGGGTAACTCCCGGATTGGATTTTGGTTGTTCGGTTTGACCCGAGTTGACCAAAAGTCCACGCCTTATAAATTAATTAAAAGCCCATTGGACATTAATAAAATAAATATTAGATGTTAATCGGGCTTTGAGACCCGTTGCGATTAAATTTGGAATTTAAGTCGTAAAGGTTCTTTTAATAAATGTTTGAATATTTTAATTTGGAATTAAATAGTGAATAGGATTTACATGCGTATTAAATTGGATTTAATTATGTAGTTTAATTTAATTCAAGGAATACGTACTTTGAGTACTTATTCGCAAAAACGGAGTTTGACTGAGCAAAATCAACTCGTCGTTTGAACATTGGATGATCACTAATTTCCGATTAATTAATTGGATTTGATTGATTGATAACACATGCTTGTATGATACATCCCCATTTATTCCTGTATTCCCCCCTCCCCCCTGCAATAGCAAGGCGTAAAACCTAGACTGCAGCCTGTGAAGCCCGGACCAACGCTACAACTCTGAAGGGATTTCAAGGGTATCGTCAATGACATGGTGTCGATTACGATGAAACTTTTTCACCTGTTGTCATGATTAAATCCATTCGTATAATGGTGCTATTGCTGCATATTTGGATTATGAAAATATGGCAGATGGACGTCAAAATCGCTTTCCTTAATGGAAACCTTTCGGAGGATGTTTATATGCACTAACCTGACGGTTTTATGGTACCAAAACATGCAAACAAGGTTTGCAAGTTAAATCGATCTATTTATGGATTGAAGCAAGCATCGCGTTCTTGGAACCAACATTTTGATGATATCATAAAAGAATATGATTTTGTTCAAAACGAGGATGATCCTTGTGTATATAAGAAGGTTAGTGGGAGCGCACTGACATTCATTGTCCTTTACGTAGATGATGTATGCTTATTGGCAATGACATTCTCATGCTACAATTGGTGAAAGTTTGGCTTTCATTAAAATTCTCCATGAAAGATCGGGAGAAGCAGCCTTTATTTTGGGAATAAAGATCTACCGGGATAGATCTAGAAAGCTACTTAGACTATCGTAGAGCACGTACATTGATGAAGTGTTGAATAGATTCAACATGGATCAGTCTAGAGGGGACTGTTGCAGTGTCTCATGGATCTCTCTATCTAAAGACATGTGTCCTTAAAACTAAATATGAGAGAGACAAACATGAGTCGGATCCCGTTCGCTTCTGCAGTCGGATCGATCATGTACGCCATGATATGTACACGACCTGATGTCTCGTATGCTTTGAGCATGTGTAGTCGCTATCAGACCGATCCAGGTGATGGTCACGTGTTGCGGTTAAGAACATCCTTAAGTATCTTAGATGAACTAAGGATGATTCTTAATCTATGGAGATGGAGAACTTGAGGTAACTGGTTTTACCGATGCAAGTTTCCAAACCAATAAAGATGACAGTAAGTCGCAATCCGGGTGGTATTATTTATTTTAATTGAACAACGGAGCAATGAGCTGGAAATCTTCCAAGCAAGATATTGTTGCCGATTCAACAACATAGGCAGAATATATCACTGCATCGACTGCCGGCAGCAAAAGAGGTTGTTTGGATTCGTAAATTCCTAATTGGATTAGGAGTAGTTCAGTTAGAAGCTGAGCCTGTTCCTTTGTATTGTGACAATAATGGGGCTATAGCGCAGGCTAAGGAGCGCCGCGGTCTCATCAATGATCCAACCATGTACTTCGATGTTTCCACATAATTCGTGAGATCATACATCGTGTGTGATGTGAAGATCGAGAAGGTCGCATCAGATGACAACATTGCAGATCCGCTAACGAAGGCTATTTCTCAGCAAAAGTTTGAGCGACATGTACATAGTTCATGTGTTAGATACTTGAGTGATTGGCTATAGGCCAAGTGGGAGATTGTTGGACAATTGTGACCCATAACATCACTGTTTGTAAAAGACATTGTGGTTTTTTTACAAATTAACTATGTGACAAAGGAAATTGCTATTTTATCATTTTGTAATTAGATTACTTGAATATATAAATGATAAAAGTCTTGATGATTAGTTCCGGATTAATAGGATATGAGACAGTATCAATCCATGAAAGGTTTAATCATATAATATCCCTAGTCGTAGTATTATCTAGACTGGACATCGATAATACGGAATAGGCTAGTATTACACTTGTGGGCGTTATGGAAGCATAACGACATAGTTCTCATATATTTGGGTATTGGATACTCATGCAAGTGTAATAGGAGGTTTTGTTTACCGATGGTACGGGAACAGTTTCGCTTTGGATAGACCCATCGGAATCCCTTTGGTAGTATGACTATGTGTCTATGGGAATTCAAATCAGGATAGGTGTATTTGGTCTTAACTTGAGACTTGCATCGTTAATACTTGCGACAATCAACACGCTTTGGTTTTGGTCATCCGGGGCTTAACAGGTTCTGTGTACGCCTCTTCTGGGTTTATTAAGAATCGTAGTGTATTGGGTGTGATGTCAAGATGGAAGTGTCAGTTCAGTCATATGGAGATGATGATCACGTAGGGATACAGAACTGGTACTCTATTATGTTGCAACTATCTGGATAATATGACAAGGTCATGATTATCCGATTAAAGAGACTAGTTGCTAGTGATCCGATATATGCTTTGTAAGAGGCAGATAAAATTCTAGCCCCAGGCCTAGCATGTGACATCTGATACTGGATCGCAATACGCAATACTTAGAAAATCCGTAAATCCGGTGCTTTGCTAGAAGCCAATACGCAATATTGGGTCGGCACGGTGCTTTGCTAGAAGCCAACCATGTCTTGTAAATCCGTAAGAACGTGGAACGGGGTACGCACGTATTCGGATAGTCCGATGACCAGATTTACTGCCAACATATCCAGGGATCTCATGGGTTGCTTCCCAAAGATTCACCGATTATGTTTGACTCGAACAGAATTAATCTGGGATAAATTATGAGAGAGAGAAAATTAATCTGGGATTAATTACGGCAAGAATTTATCTGTGATAAAATTCGAATAGAAGAGAGAGAACGATTAATTTAGAATTAATCGATTAAATAATATATTCAATATATTTATTGAAATTAGATTTCAACGCGGAAGTAAAATTGGATTTTAATTTGGACGAACGAATTAATTTAGTTTTAATTCGTAAACGACTTTAATAATAATTTTACTAGTCATAATTATTTAATTAAATTGGATTTAATTATGTCGCAACGGAAAATTCGTTAATTCGGAATTAAACGAACTCGAGGCCGAAATGTGTTTAGCGGGCCCACTCGAATTTTGAATTTTAAAATGGGGCCCACCAACTCACATCACTAGTCAACTTTATTCACTTTTGGTTAGTAGAAGTTTGTGGGGATTATGGTAGGTTGTAAAACACATTTTGTCATTTTGAATGACATTTTACCAACTTGATTTTTTGTAAATGGTAATTGACTTTTGTAAAATCAATTACACAACACAATACAAAATTGAAAAAACTCTCTCATTTTCTCTCTACAATGCCGTGAGCCTAGGGTTCTTGGTTCTTGATTTTTGCTTCAAAAATCTTCATTGCTAGCACATTCAAATATCAAACAAGGTGATAGGGAAACCAATCCCAAGAGTTTGGAACACAAATTAGAAGCTTGGAGCTTAACATACACAAAAGTTTTAAACTTCCAACATCCAATAAAACCGATCAATTTAAGTTTTTCCACAACTTCTTTGAGTATTCACACGAATCATGACTTAGAAGATCCTTGGCATGTTCTAGGAACCCAATAATTATGTGGGGTCTATCCAGAGCGATGCTGTTTCCGTACCATCGGCAAACAGATCCTCCTATTACACTTGCATGAGTATCAAATACCCAAATATATGAGAACTATGTCATTACGCTTCTATAACGCACACAAGTGCAATACTAGTCTATTCCGCATTATCGATGTCCAGTCTCGATAATACTACTAGGGATATTTAATGATTAAACCTTACCTGGATTGATATTGTCTCATATTTTATTAATCTGGAACTAATTCTAAGGACTTTTATCATCTATATATTCAAGTAATCTAATTACAAAATGATAAAATAGCAATTTCCTTTGTCACATAGTTAATTTGTACAAAAACTATAATGTATTTTACAAACAGTGATGCTATGGGTCATAATTGTCCAACACCCTCCATGAGTCAAGTAGCTGCAAAAAAGAATAAACATGATTAGTGGCTCCAAAATCAACAATCCATGAAGATTTATCATCCTCCACTAATAAAGACTCAATTATAAGGAAATCATATCTACCTGTGGCCTTTTTCTCATTTAGCTTAGAAAGGTATTTTAGACAATTCCTTTTCCAATGCCCATCGTTGTTGCAATGGAAACACTTTCCTTTGGGCTTGACATTTATGGAGCTTCTCTTGTTCTTCTTTATGGGCTTTGCCTTAGCCTTCTCAGTGTTTTTCCTCTTTTTCTTTGCAGATTTGGGTGAGCTCATTAAGAAGCTGAGTCAAACTAAAAGTTAACTTGTTCACAACAGATTTGCTTTTAAACTACAAAAAACACTTCAGAAGAGTTTCCATAATCATGGTCATCTAGCTTCACTCGTCAATACGAGTGTAACACCCTGGTCGGACCGATCATACTCGATAAAGTGAATCATTATGCATAACAACTATAAAAATAGGTCTCACACCTTAGGAATCTTGTACAGAGGTCCCGGATAAATTTTCACATTAAGTACTTTTATTATTTTTCTGAGCTAATAGACATCTCTACCATATTGAGACCCTAAACTTTGTATACAATCTCTGATATTTTCGAATTTCATATAATCAGAAAGCTCAGACCAAGACCACCAACATATGTGTTTAACATTTTCCCAAATTCAGAACCGAACCAGGTCGAAAATGCAAGTCAAAGTCGCATAAACAGTAAAACCCCTGACAACTCTAGAAATTACTACATTTTTTGTAATATTTTATTAATAAAATCAGCCCCTCTTTTTCTTATATAAAGGGTACTATTCGTTTATCTCTTGGACCAAAAAACAGAAAAAAAAAAAAAAAAAAAAAAAAAGGGAAAAACATGAAGGAGCAAAGCAAAAACTCCTTCATTTTCTTCTCATCTCACACGATTTCTTTAAAGAAAAATCGGATGCAATCAAGCTTCTTTCCAAGCAAGTAAGCTCATCGAGGTCAAGTCTACTCCCACTATATTTCTTGAGAAGGAATTCATTATCTAGAAATCTAGCATTTCGTGAGACAAATGTTCTTTGTTCATTTGGGACGTAGAACACGTATGCTCTTGAGTTCAATACATATCCTACAAACTTACATTTAATTGCCCTATCATCCAATTTGTTAGTTTGTGTGAGCTTAACATATGCGTCACATCCCTAAACTCTTAGTAACTAAGACTATGACGTTTCCCAGACCATAACTCATATGTTGTTTGACTAACAGTCTTGGAAGGAACTTGGTTTAGTAGTAGTGTTGCAGTTTCTAAAGCAAGACTCCAAAATGAAAGAGGTAGATCTGTGCTTGGCATCATTGGTCGGACCAAATCTAATAATGTCCATTTCTCATTTCGGAGACCCCATTATGTTGTGGAGTTCCCGGAGGAGTCCACTGGGAAATAATGTCATTTTCTCCAAAGTAATCTTGAAATACGTCGCTTAAGTGTTCACCACCTCGGTCAGACCTTAGTGACTTAATAATTTTATTAAGCTGGTTTCCTACTTCAGCTTTGAAGCCTTTGAATTTCTCAAAGGCTTCAGATTTGTACCGCATAAGGTACACATACCCATATCGCGAATGATCATCGATAAAGGTAATGAAGTAAGAGAATCCACCTCTAGCGGTGACTGACATTGGCCCGCATACATCAGAGTGTATGAGTTCTAATGTCTCCGCTGCACGTTGTCATTTACCTTTAAACGGTAATTTGGTCATTGCGGAAGTCTCGGCAAACGGACTTCGGATGGGAAAATTGAAAAAATTAATACCTTGTTGGACTTAATTCGTTTGTTTAGCCTCGGGTTCGCTCGATGGACCCCTGTTTTAAAATTTATCCTCGACCTAAAACCCCCGTAACCCAAACCAAGCCACACATCCAAGCCCACACACCACCAACCCACATGCCCCAGCCCGCCAAAGAACCAAACTCCACACGCCCAGGCCCACCAAATCCTCTCCAAAAATATCCAACACGTTAAACACATGTTAAAATCTAAATAAATCACCTTCCTATTTAAATAAATCACATGCCTAAATTAAATAAATCAAATCAAATCCCGTAAATCCCTTTCCTAAACTAAAACAAATCACCTTCCTAAATTGAATAGATCTTTTCCTTATAACACACTAATTGAAGATACCCCCCATGATTGCATGATTTCTTTCCTACCCAAATAAGGACAACCCTAGCCCTTTCTTATAAAAAGGAGCACAAACCAAACCTTTAACCCCCTAGCACATTCAGGCCCAAGACACAAGAGAAAAGCCTCCCCATTACCGTGAAACATATGCCCTAATTAGCCCTCCATTTCCATGAAACACACCCCCCCAATTAGCCCTCCATTGCCGCAAAAACAATCCATCAAACAACCCTTCATTGCCAAAAACTGCAGTCCAAGAACACACCCTGCACTACCGCAAAATAGCACCAAACTGAACCCTTAGAGCCACCGAAAAATTGCACAACCAGACCACCAAAAACTGCACAACCAGACCATCAAAAATTGCACAACCAGCCACCAAAAACATCCCCAAAACTGCACCATTAAGTCATCGAACACAACCCCAAACTGCACCCTCAATTATCGAAAACACAGCCCCAAACTGCACCCTCAATTATCGAAAACAGTCCCCAGAATAGTCCCCTAAACCACCAAAAAAACTGCAACCAAAATAGTCCCTAAACTGTAAAAATAGTCACCCAAAAATAGCCCTAAATTACCGTAAAAAGTGACCAAAAACAACGACCAGAAACAGCAGCAAAAACAGAGAAAACAGCGGCCTAAAATAGTGAAGCAACGAATGAAAATATTGAACCAGTGAACCGGAGGAGTGGCGGAGCATTAACCCTTCCGACGGAGCATTAACCTTTTTATTTACTCTCGTTCATCTTTTTCAATTATTTATTAGTATTTATTCGCATGCATATTGTTGGTTCATGCATGTTATTGTTGTTGGATGAATGATTTTGTGCTACACACAAAAGAGAAAGTGTCACACTTTCAGATCTAGCCTAACGCTCGAGAAGTCACCTCTAGCTGACGACTTTAAACTTAGCGCTCGTAGGGAGGCAACCCATGTAATTTTTGTATATATTGTGATCTAGTGTGTTTAATTTTTGCAGGTTTAGTCATTTCACGATGGAAGAAGCTCTCGCAAATCTTCATAAGCAATTTCCTTCTCTCCCTCAAAAATCTCTGATGAAAGTCTACAAAGCTCGCTTGGAACGAATGAGACTACTGATGATCAAAGGTATTCCTAATGACATTCGTTGGGTAATTGAAGCACGAGTCCAATTGGCAGGTGAGTCTTCTGACTCTTTTATTTCACATCTGCCTGGTTTTGGAAGAAGCACCTATGCAAAGAAACGTAGAGCTAAACAAATGGGTGTTTGTTACAAATGTGCACGCTGGAATTGCAATACTCATTGTCATTCTTTAGGAATGGTGTCTGATAATCGCGAAGACAAAATTAAATTCATTACGGATGGCTTGAGTAAGGAGTCTTTAGATGATATATCTTTAACTCTTGAGACGCATCCCAGTGGATATGTTCACATAGCCATTCGCAAATTACATACACAATTCCAAAAAGAAAGACAATAAATAAGTTTTGGGAATCTGACTCAAAAAGACCATGTTTGCCAGTTTATAAGAAAATTGGATGGGAAGCTTGTCCCTGACGCATAGACGTCAATCAAGCCGTTACTTTTCTTGTATAT
>SKCR01053829.1:0-29956 GCA_019454045.1 Zanthoxylum bungeanum | reverse complement strand
CATTTTCTGTAACCCTTTTGAGCTTTACACAACAAAAATGTTAATTTTGAAGGAATCTTCATAAATTTTTGGTGCTCTTCAATCTCAATTCTTTCTTTGTTATGGTGGGCTCAAATTAATGTACCATTATAATGATATCGTCCGTTCAAATTAATATCAATATGTATGAAATTATCCTTTTTTTATGTTGGTTTTTATATATCACCTTCACTCGTCAATAGTTGCACCAAAAACTGTCTGTCAAGATGCCTACACAACTTATTTAAAAAAAAAAACAAAAAAGTGCTTTAGAAAAAAAGCATATATCATGGAGGGAACACTTCTTTATAATTATTTCTTGCCATATAATTAATTAATTATCATAATTAATGCATATGCATTAATGGTTGCATTTGGAATAGTTTATTCACCTTGTGGATCATGCTATAAGTGTAAAATATATATTTTCAACTGACCTTCATTAGAGTCTAGATATAAAACTTAAAATATTAAAGAATAAAAGTTGTTTGTCCTTTATGAGTTTCTACGATAGCAGCTAGGGTTTTGACTAGTTTAAGAATTAGGATCCGATAGTAAATTGATTCAGTATCCATTACAAATTCAACTCAATATTAAATTTTGATTTGTCAAAGTATTTCATCTATGAAAAATATAGATGAATAAATTCTCTTCACTCTAGATTCCAACTGATTAATTTGACTCTTAAAAAGTTAATTTACATATATATTTAGATTTTTTATTAAAATCATTCTGATAATTACAAGTATTAATTAATAAAAAAAATTCAAACCTCACACATGAATACTAGTTAACTTCACTGGTAAACTTTTTGAGGTGGTACAAGAAGTCTTCACTTACACAGGTAAGAAAGAATAGGATATTGTCATCTAGCAAATACAGTGACTGTAAAAATGTCATAAACCTGTCCAATATCTATCGAATCAACCGAAGAGTAGTGAGTTGTTGGCCATCATAAAGATTGTTAAGAAACTAAAACCTTTATTTTTCTATGTTTATTGAGTTCTAAATCAGTGTGTACTATCAAAATAAACTTTTTTTTTCCTCCAAATGATTTAATAAGCAATCCACTTCATCATCTTAAATTGTTTTTTCTCTCATTCCTCGTTATATTGTAATATCTCTTTAGTTTTGCTACTCTAACTAGTTTATCATTGTCTATCTTACTACTTAATGATAATTAGTTCATTGTTGGCAATATTTTTTTTCACGAAGACATCAATTACAATTGTACAAGGGGGGATAGAATGCGTAGAAACTAAAAAGATGAGTTCTACTCATGAGTTTATAAAATTTAGTATCAGAGCAGATACCATGCAAAGTATCAGTGTGGTTTTGTGACAATTGTTACGGATGGGGCGACCTGAGAAGGATTGCCACCCTAAGGCAGGATCCGTAAAATCACCTAATTGGGTATGATTGACCATTTCAAGAGGAGATTACTGTCTTAAGAGAACAATTGAAGCTGACTCAAGATCGGCTGAAGATGCAGAATGCCGAGATGAGGAGGCAAAATGCCGAAATGATAAGGCAGAATGTCACACTTGTCCCCTTAGGTAGGGTATGGGAGACACAAAGACGTGAATCTGACAGAGTTTTCCCTGTAAAACGAACTAAAACCTCTGAATACAAAGGTAAAAATCTAATTTGAATAATATAATCATATATATAAGATCTCCATGATCCATTCCAAAATAATTATCCATGCTAAAACACACATGTACAGCCCCACACACACACATATCTATGTATCAAATATAGGCTATGTGCCCATATCAAAATAATAATCCACACAGGGAAGACATATCTAGAACCTTCACCCAAAAACATAACAAAAGACACTCTACTGTTGCCACAACCTTTCTCTAGTGGCAGAAAATGATGAAGAAACAGTAGAGGACAAAATGAAGGATCTACTAATTTTCTTAACCTGTAAAATTAAAGAAATGAGTAAGCTCACGCTTAGTGCAAAGGATTACAGGTTAGTGTCGTGGATACACAAGTAACAAGGCGGATCGAATAAGTCTTTCATACTATAAATAAATACATAAATCTGTACACCGATATATAAAATATTTACTTGAAATCATAAATCTCATTTCTCATAATCTCATTCTGCACAAGAAAATTCTGTATAAAATAAAACTGCTCAAAAATCTACATGCACACTCGTGGCAATACGGCAAAGCTGGCAACATGGGGCATCCCCATAGCAATAACTGACATCCGGAGAAAAACTAGCAACATGAGATCTCGTCTCACGGCAAATTATCTGGCACGTATAAGTACACATAGTGCATTCTAGCATAAAAAACATATCTAAAATACATGCTCATGTATATCAAAATCGTGCAAATTTTTCATATCACAAACTCATGATTTCAACATAATCAATATTCGATCCATTCTTTTATTGCAAAATATAAACTTTCTAAAAACAAACTCATTTAATGCATTACCTTGAAGTGGTCGTGGATATTGGTTGTGAAGTGTGGTGAAATATTGTTAAAATCCAAATCCCACATTGATTAAATAGAACAATATAAATAAGAATATAAGTTTATGCACTCTCTCCTTATAAATCGGTTTTTAAAGACGAGTTCTAAATATATTTATAATAATATAATTGGAAAACTATCACGCTAAAAGATGACTATTACTCATCATCGTAGGTAGTACAAGATACTTTGTTGACACATAAAATGTTAAGAAAGGAATTGTATTTAATTTAATGTGGATTTGCTCCATTATTCCTCTAATAAGATGTACGGACGGAATATATATCTCTCAATCAAGCATGTTATAAACTTTATCAATGGGGCCAATAGCCAACAATTGGAATGAAAAATAAACTAAGAGACGAATGTTCTTGTCACATAAATGCATAACACGACAAATTAGGGTGTCTTTACATCTCAGATTTATAATTTAGATCAATTTTACGTAAGTAGTTTCAAAATCTAGATTCACATAAACTTGCACGAGTATTATAGAGCCACTTTATTTTTATATAAATTATTATAACATAACTTCATTAATGAAAATAAATCATGTAGCCATCAGTTATAAAATAAATGCTTACAAAACTTTTTGCTCTATAAGTTTTCAACCTAAAGAAGACCACAAAAATATAATTTACCCGCTAAATGTTAATTAGTTGTAGTCTTGAGATTGTTACTCTGATTATCTTACCATTTTTTTTTAAAAGAGAATTATTAAAAAGTCTATTTCACCATGAATTATTTTAATTTACGATAAATTTTTAATTATTTCTGTAAATAGCTAATTTGTTTTAAAATTCTATCTATTTCGTTCAAAGTTGATTTTTATCATATTTTCTTATCACAATATTTATCAGGGATGTTATTTTTATATTAATTGTTTTTCTCTTTTCGCTTTTATTTAATAATATTTTTCTGGTTTTTTCCGTAATGCAAAAAAAAAAAAAAAAAAAAAATGGAGTGACTATTTATACACAGATCATGTTTATATATGTACGTTTATTTGTTGAATATATGTCAACATTGATTAAAAATATATTCAATAAGTATATTAATAATAATGAACGATTAATATTAAATTAGATATAAATTTTTATTTAATAATTATCAATTATAGTTGGTAAAAAATGAAGCACAAAATCACCGAAATCATTTATTGATGTCTTTTTAGTTTTTGGCAACAATGATTTGTTTCACAAATTATGTTGATACAAAAATGACATGATGATTAATGGGATCATCAAGTTAGGCTAGTGGGCACTGGACTATAAAGTAAAATTGGAAGTTGACTTTGTGGCTGGAAGAAATATTTGTATTTTTCATTTTTTTCTCTTTTTTGAAAATATTGAATTTTTTGTTCTCTATATATATAAACCACTGTTCCCATGTCATTTATGTTGAACTTACCAAATATTTCTTTCCATTTTATTAACACTTCACTCTCTTGTTTGATAATCAACATGGAGAATATGGCTTTTCTTAACTGCTTATTCTTCTCTTTCTGGCTATCTCTTTTGTTCACTCATCAACTGCAGTTCCTGCAACAAGTAATTAAAACTCATGCTTTTTTTTTTATTTTTTATTTTGTTGTTAATTTGTTGTCAACATTTTATGTGTTAACAGGAATGCTCAAGTCAAATACTGGAAACCCCACCCAGATTCATGATTTTCTGGCTCAGGTTTCATTTTTATTCAAGATTTTCCAATTTAAATTTGTGTCTTACATGTGGTAAAAAATGTTTTATTTTTGTATTAAAAATTTTAGGAAGCAATGAAAATAAATGATTCAGAGGAGTTTCTTGGAATGGAACAAGAATATATTGAAGGGAGAATGGACATGGAAATCACAGACTATGGCAGAACAGGAGCAAATACACACCATGATCCCAAAACTCCTGGAAGAGCTTGATTTATTAAAACTGTCTCCAAATTTCACTTCTTTTTTATTATTAAGTGTGTGTGTGTGATATATATATATATATATATATATATATATGTATGTATGTATGTATAGAGAGTGATTTCAAGAATTAGGGTTTGGTTTGTCTGGTAAAAGTGTGTCTGGGAATCCGTGGATTTAGGGTTTGGTTTGTCCTTTGTCTTGATTGAGAATATGCCATCCTTGATATTTATTATTATTATTATTATTATTTTGTCACTTGACGATACATTTGATACATTGAATGATCCTACATATATACATGGTTTAAAGTGAAAGGATTCGATCCTTGAAGGAGAGCCCTTCTTAGGCAATTAACAATTTGATCAAGAAGAAACATCAAACAATAGGCTTCCATGTGGTGGTAGTGGGATTTTATGCCTTCTATCAAGATACACACTAATCACAACTTGATACATTATAAGAATCTACCTTGATACCTTGTAAAATCCCACATCACTTCAAGCATTAGAGTTCAAACCTTGAACTTCGCACACTTACATTGAACGTGGACACAAAGCCGTGTAAGGCGAGCTGGATAACTAGACATACCAAACCTATCAAACAGATAAAGATTTCCTTGATAGCAGCACAGAAATGTAATTGATAAAACTTGATCTTAATATTATGTTTTAAATAGTTCTACTTTGATTGTAAATGTAATATTTTCATTTTTAATAGATTTATATTTATTATATCAGAATGTAATGATATTTTACACAGTCCCATGCATACTACTAATAGGATAAGGAAGTGATATATTGTTAATAATGTTATTTTAAATATTTTCATTTAGGCCATCGTATTATCTGTACTCATAATTAATTTAAAATACTAAAAAAAAAAATCCTCACAAAATAACTTGAATCCGATTCTGCGATTAGTTTGTTACAGAGCCATCCATAGTCTCATTAAATAAGTCTAGCAATCTACTGATGGGTGGTTCTCTTGGTATAATTTGAATAAAATTAATTTTCTTTCCTAGAAGCAACTTTATTATTCTTTCAATAAAACTAATGGTATTCAGTTTCAATCTACTCATTTTTTGATATGAGTGAATAAAGAATTCATACATACATTAAGTTTTTGAACCTGGTGCATTGCCTTCGGGCCTTATTTTAACAACTTTTTAACATGGTTTTATCAACCGATGATCTTATTCTCATCCCCTTTAGGGCCTAGTCAATTGTGTGATCCACCAAGCGAAATCAGTCTCGATAAAAATGATAGATTCAGATTCTATTTTTCTTTATAATGAGAGAATATAATAAAATATAATTTATCTAAGAAAGAGACTTAAATCTTTCTTGAACTTATAAAAAAATAATAAAAAATTACTTACAATATGTAAATATTCAAATATATTATAATCTAATAATTCGAATTCTTTGTAATTTTTTGTCGCTAGCTTAAGGTTTTTGTTTTATCTTTAATAAGTAAGGGTTCTTTGATAAGAGATTAAGTCTATTATTAATTGTACCCTTGGAATGTAAAAGGTTCACATTAGCAACAAAATTCTCTAAATTTTTACAAAATATTTATGATTTTATACAATATTTTATATTTCTAACTTATTGATTTTGTTCATCTTATATTGCATCCTATTAAGATTATTGACTTGAATATCATATTTATTGTTACGTTATTACTATTTTTTACAAAGCATTTGACGGGTTGAGGAATTAATTTTATATTTAATTACTCATAAATTTATTTGTGATAGCAATATCTTGAGAAATAAACAGATAAAAATTATTGGGCTGCATTTAGAAACTAAATAGCTAAATTATTTTGGCACAATACACACCTTTGGGATTAATATAATCATTTTGCGTTATAAGGGTACGTAAAAGAATCAAATTAATCTTATATTAATAACCTTAACGAATAAATATGGTCAATGAACTAAGTGAACAAAATTTATGGAAGATTTTTATTGATTGATTATTAAACAAAATGCTATTTTATTTAAAAATATTTAGACTATATGGAGTTTCTTGTAAATTATCTTTTAAAAAGGGTGTGATAACACAAAATGAAGCTGGGGAATATCTAGTGTTTGGAAATTTGGATCGAACGGGTCGATCCAATCAGGAAGACCAACGTCTAGTCCAAATTAACATATTAGTCTGGTTAAGGTTTGAATCGGACAAAAATTCACTGACCTAGTCACTTCAATCAGTGAACAGCTGACCAATCCAAGTTTGATATGTCTAAAATAAAAATTAATTTATTTTTTACTGTATCTCCATTGGCCTCAAAATCAAGAACAAACGATTGAAGGTGGGTTTTGACTAAAATGTGAGATATATAAAGATAAAAGTTACTTGACTTATTGTATTTGATAAATGGGGACTAATTACATTAGCAAAAATGAGCAGAAATGCCCTTTTTTCAATAATGAGTTGTCAACTTCTGATTTTGTGTTTGTATTGAGGTTTTTGTTTTGTGATGAGTTGGTCCTCAAATGCCCCAAGCCTGACTCTAATAATCCTCTAGGCCATTGATTGTCGAATTAACATCACTCAAGCGTGCATACATATCATATAAAAATAATATAATTTAGATATCGATCTCACATAGAATTACTGTTATAATTAAAAAAATAAATTAAATTAAGTGTCAATTTATTTCTCCGTAAAAATTTTCCTGAAAACATTTTTGTTATTTTATAATATTTGGATCACTTACGAAAAACAGATCAATGAAAATTATTTTTCGATTAGGAAAAAAATTTAAGGAATGTTCGATACTCATTTATGTGTACCACTTCCATTTCCATTTCCATTTCCATTTCCTTTTCCTTTTCCTGAAAAACAAAGTGAATAGCTTTTTGGTACATGTTTTCTTAAAATGGATTATAAAATATAAAATACAGATTTAATTTTTTTACTTGGGGAGTTCGAAAATAATTTTTTATGGTTGTTTAATTCTCAAAACCCTAGCCATCATTAATTTCACTCTCCTCCAGATAAAAGCCATATTTTTTCCTTTAAAATAATTCATTTTTTCTTCTTCATCATTAAGATTGTATGGCAAGAGGTGGTAGGTTTTTGAAGGAGACTGTTAGTTCCATTTTTATTGGTAATGTCTGTAATAAAATAAGTTCAATTGAGTTGTAATAAGTCTCGAAGAATTTGGTGCAATTGGACTGATATTTGGCAAAGCTGTGCATGAAGATCAGACATGCGTTTGTGCTGCGTTCGTTGAAGTGTTCGAACAGTGGCGTTAATGTCACATTCGTGTTTGGGTTTGAACGAAACTTGACAGAAGGTTCACGTGCATAGTACGTTCATCAGGGCGTTCGAATGAAATCTTCCAGAGAGCAAACATTCGAGGTGCGTTCGAGTATGCGTTCGAACAAAATCTTCCAAAGAGCACGCGTTCGATACCCGTTCGAGTGACGTTCGAACGCCCATGCGTAAATAGGTTATTTTGGACGCGTTTTAAGCCTGTTATGCAATCAAAAAATCTTTTCTTTTGCCCTACCTATATAAATAAATTATACCCACCTTTCCCACTGGTTGAAAACATAATGTCTCAAAGCCTAAACCCTTCCTAGCTTTTCAACCTTAGTGATTTCACCTTGAAGACTTTTTTATTCTTTTTTCTTTAGTGTTTTGGTGAAATTGATCTTTATTAAACCGTCAACATAACAAACCCAATTTCATAAACCTTCAGAGTTCACAAGCAGGAAGATTGGTAGTCGGAGTTTTGGCATTCAGAGTTTGCAGAGTTGATCCACTTAGAGACTTCAAAGGTTCTGAAGAAAATCGTGGGGTACGGGCTCAGAGAGTTCTTCGAGTTCTTACAGTCTAGAGGTACTAGAGTCGATGGAGTTACCGTCATAGGTCTTTTATTATCAATGTAAGTCTTTCTCATATTGTGGATTTTGGGTTTATAGCCGAGATACTCGGAATGGTTTTTTACTCGCACAAGTTTCCCACTTCTTCACCAAAATAACTTGTGTCGATTTTGTGTTGTTGATTTATTTTCTGCTTTAATATTCAGTTGTGATTTGTTGCTATTCGAATTAAGGTTGCTTTTTGAGAATCTATAGACACATTAATTAGGGTCATAACTTCGGGTAAATATGAATTTTCAATTGGAATCAAAGCCTGATCGCTATCCTTGACCCGTTTAGCTATGTAACATAGTCAACCCTTAAATTGTCCCATTTTCTTTGATGTAACTGAATATTTGTATTGGAAGGTTTGTGTGACAGCGTTCCTTAAATCCTTAGACGAGAGAGTTTGGATGTCAGTAGAGAACGGGTGGAAACCTCATGTGGTCGTGGTTGATGAGGTCTTTTCTCCTTTAGATAAGCTGACTTGGACTAAGGATGAGTTTGACGCTAGCAACATGAACATCAAGCCAATTAGTGCCATTCATGTTGCGGTCTATGTTGGACAGTTATGGCCCATATCATCACTATTTGTACAGATCATGGTGTTGTTGTACAAATTAACTATGTGACAAAGGAAATTGCTCTTTTATCATTTGTAATTAGATTACCAAGATGTATAAATGATAGAAGGTCCATATGATTAGTTCCGGATTGAGATGATATGAGACAATATCAATCCATAAAGGTTTAATCATTAAATATCCCTAGTCGTAGTATTATCGAGATTGGACATCGATAATGCGGAATAGACTAGTATTACACTTGTGCGCGTTGTGGGAGCATAATGACATAGTTCTCATATATTTGGGTATAGGATACTCATGCAAGTCTAATAGGAGGTTGTGTTTACCGATGATACGGAAACAGCTTCGCTCTGGATAGACCCCTCGGAATTCCATTGGTAGTATGACTATGTGTCTATGGAAGTCCGAATCAGGGTAGGTGTATTTGGTCTTAAGCTGAGACTTGCACCGCTAGTACTTGCGACAATCAATATACTTTGGTTTTGGTCGTCCAGGGCTTTAATAGGTTATGTGTACGCCTCTTATGGGTATATTGAGAATCGTAGTGTATTGGGTGTGATGTCAAGATGGAAGTATCACTCCAGTCATAGTGGAGATGATGATCACGTAGGATACGGAACTAGTTCTCTTATATGCTGCAGCTATCGGGATATTATGACTAGGTCATGTTTATCCGATTATAGAGACTAGTTACCAGAGATCCGATATGTGCTTCGTACGGGGCAGACACAATTCCAGCCCCAGGCCTTGCATGTGACATCCGATGCTGGATCGAAATACGCAATACTACGTATACTACGCCTGATGTAGATCACATATTCCAGTAAGAATATTTCTGGAGAATTGGGTAGGCACGGTGCTTTGCTAGAAGCCAATCATGTCTTGTAAATCGGTATAAACGTAGTACTAGGTACGTACGTGTTCGGATAGTCCGATGACCGAATTTACTGCCAACATATCATGGGTCGCTTCCCGAAGATTCACCGATGACGTATGACTCGCACTTTATTAATCTGAGATTAATTAGTAGAGAGAGAAAATTAATATGGGATTAATTATGGAGATATTTTATCAGGGATAAAATATTAATTAAAGAGAGAGAACGATTAATTTGGAATTAATCGATAAAATAATATATTCGATATATTATACGAAATTGGATTTCGACGCGGAAATTGAAATTATTTTTTAATTCCGGAGAACGAGTTAATTTAGAATTAATTCATAAGCGACGTGAATAGTGATTTTGCTAGGCAAAGTTATTTAATTAAATTAGATTTAATTTCGTCGCAACGGAAAACTCGTTAATTTGGAATTAGCAAACCCGAGCCCAGGAGTGTTTGCGGGCCCACTCGCATTTTGAATTCAAGTGCGGCCCACAAGTCACATCAAGCGTCAAATCACTAGTCAATCAAGTGATGGATGTCTTGTCACTTTGAGTGATTGACAACTAGTCACTATTCATGATTGATGGTGGTGGTTGGATGGCTTTAATGCCATTTACCATTTTTGAATTTGGTATATCTTTTGACTTTGTTTTTGAAACAAAACCAACCAACACTATTCTTCTTCCTCTCTCTCTCCACTCACGCCTAAGGGGCTATTTTTCTCTCTTTTGGTTCATCTTTGCCGAGGACCACAAGGAACAAAATGGAAAATTTGTGGCAAGTTTTCCAATGCTAGCACATGAAGGGTCATCCTAAGGTGATAGGGAACTAACTTGTGAGCATGGAATCACCATTGTTAAAGCTTGGAGCTTGGAGCATCTCTGGAGGACCATGACCGAATTTATTGGAGCACATCCAAGGAGCAAAGCCGAGAGCTTCATGGAGCAAAGGGCTTGTGTTCGTCGCATCACAATCCGCTCAATGTAAGTATGATTCCGCCATTCTTCATTGTTGTATTCGCACATGTTTCATTGCTTGAATTGATCCTTTGGACTTAATAGAAACCCAACAATGGTATCTTGAGCCATTTTGAGCATGAAACTTGATTAGGGTAAAATTTGGGTAAAATCAATTTGAGCATGATTTGATAAAATTGATTGATTGAGTATGCTTGAATGATGGTGTATTGAAGTTGTATATGATCAATTTCATGAAAAGTTGATTGGATCAATTTTTGCCCAAAAATTAGGCTTGGCCGAATACTTGGAGTTGCCCTAAGTCATGGTATTTTTTGATTTTGATCATTGGATGAGTTGAAATCATTTGGGGAATGTTTATTTAGGATTTAATTGGATTGAAACCGAATCGAACAATAAAAACCCCTAAAATGCCGAGACTAGTAAGCATGAAAATGATGTGATTTTTTGATTCAAATGTGTTGGACATATGTTGATGATAATGAGCATAATTAATTGAGTGAATTAGTATTTTGGAAATGTTAATTGGTTAATTAATTATGGCATACACTTTGGTTAATTAATTATGAAATTTGGAATTTTGGAATTAAATTAATTGGGCTTAAATTTGGAATTGGGCTTTTAAAAGTTGTAATTGGGCTTAATGGGCTTGGTTGGGCCAAGTTTGATTTAGGCTAATGGTTGGATCCAATTGGGCCCAAAACCATATCCATAAAGTCCAATTATGACTTAATGGACCTTTAATTTTAATTGGGCCTAATGGGCCTAAATTGGTTTCTTGGCAAATAAGGGTGATTCCTTTAATGGGCTTTGGTATTTGGGTTTGACCCATATTGACCAAAATTCAATGCCTTAAGAAATTAATTAAAAGCCCATTGGACTTTAAATTAAATTAACATTGGATGTTAATCGGGCTTTGAGACCCGTAATGATTAGATTTAGAATCTAAGTCGTAAAAGTTCATTAATAAAGTGTGAATATTTAATTGGAATTAAATAATGAATTAGTATTGAATACAAATTAAATTGGATTTAATGTTGTAGTTTAGTATAATTCAAGAATTCGTACTTTGAGTACTTATTCGCAAAACGAGTCGGACTCGCGCAAAATCAAATCGTTGTTTGAACATTGGATGGTCATTAATATTCAGATTAATTAATTGGGATCACTAAGTTTGTTGTGCCAAAGCCAATGCTTAGTTGATTCAGAGGAAAAAGGTTAGGCAATATATTGGATATATTGGCATATATAAGATATATGTTTCGGACTTGGATGTCCACCTATTGGATCTAGGAATTGGATGAGATCCAATTGATCTTAGAGATCTACCTAGTTAATTATCATACAATTTGTTGGCCAAAGTCAAGATTGTGTGTTATTAACGGGATCCTAGCCCACCAGGAAACAAGGTTTCCCGAGTACTCAACAGAGGGTTAGAGGCTCGCCGAAAAATAGTGGGAGGCAAGTATTAAATTTGCAATATTTGTTTAGTTACTTGCCATACGCGTTCATTTCAATTTTTCGTCAAATAATTAATATATTAGTTGGACTAATATTTAATAGTTGTTTTAATTAAACAATTGGACTATATTCAAACTATTTCAATTAATAGTTGATTTTATAATTGGATTATAGTAATCAATATAATTGAATTTAATCAATTAAATTATAGTTGATTATATAGTTGGACTATAATAATCATTATAATGAATTGTACCTAAAATCGTTGATTAAATAGTTGGACTATTAGAATCAAGATAATTGAAAGATTAGTGTTTAAAACATAATCCTGTGTAAAAAAAAAAAGTTTTAAAACGGCTTTAATTTTCAAATTGGGAATATAATTTCAGGATAGTCCTGTAAACTGAGAAGTTACTTTATTTGATATAGTAATGTCTCGAGCCTAAGCCCGGAGTTGAGAAAATAAGTTGAACATGATATTTGGAATATTCATGTGATGACAACTTTAGTGCTTAATCCATTATGCTTGCCAAATAGACTCCTTAATTTCTTAATCAGAACTAAGGATTAGATCCTTATAGTATGATAATGAAATTGAAGGATCTTCATAGATCTATCTTTAGATCTTAGAAGTAAAAATTGCAATAGAAAACTCTTGGAGAGTTAATGGTTATACTCAAGGAGACAAAGCCAAAGTTTGCAATAAGGCAAGAAGCGCAAGGCGCATCTTATTTCGACATTCTAGAAGGCCAAGGCTTGGCCAAAGGCTTCTAGGGTATGGAAAATGGGCAAAGGGAAAATCATTATAATCTTCTGGGAAGACAAATGACCTATCCCAAGATGTCTGCCTAAACTGTGGCAAACAGGGTCACTGGATGCGTGACTGCCGTACGGACAAGGCATACATGAAGGAAATGAAAACGGTGCAAGGCTCTGACTTCAAATATGTTTGTTATAAACATGTTCGCTACTAGTATTAAAATTGGATTTTAGATACTGAGTGTGGTACATAAATATGTACTGATGTGCAGAATCTGCTGACAAGCAGGATACTGACTTCAGATGAGATTGATCTGCGAATTGAAAACGGGACAAAAGTCGATGTTTTAACCGTAGAAACCTAAGTTTAGGAACTACCTTTTAGGTAGGTACTTAAATTATGAAACTGTTAAAATGTAACTAGTTTGACTAGAAACATTATCTCTATATCAGAGTATAATCCGTTGCGGATATACCTTTATATTCTAGAACACTTAAGTGTTTTATTTTATAAAGATGATATTGAGATAAACACATTAGATGTGAATAACAGTATTTATATTTTGAATATAAATGAATCTCAAACGTATAACATGACAAACAAACAGCTCGAACTGAATTAATCAGTTGAAACTTATAAGTGGCATTGTTGTCTGGGACACAATTTAACAAGACTCGTATATCCAAACTTTCGAAGAGTGGATACTAGGACAGATTTTATTATATTCAAATAATGTCTACGAATCTAGTTTATTGGGCAAAGTGCCTAAAACACCTTTTACTTGGTAAAAGTATAAGTGCCACCGATCTGTTAGCCCTCGTTCATAATGACGTAAGTGAGCCCATATCTAGCTAGGCTAGAGGTGGATATGAATATTTCGTGACCTTTACGGATGTGGCATCGCCTTATGGTTATATATTTCTTTTGAAACACAAATCAGAAACTTTTAGTGTTTCGACACGAAATAGACAAACAGATCGGCTAAAGTATTAAACATCATGATTGGACCGTGATGTAAATACTTAAGCAACAAGTTTCTCAAATACTTGAAAGAGTATAGTATTCTTTCAATGAGGACTCCTCCCGAAACACGTCAATTTGACGATGTGTCCGAACTGAGAAACCAAACCTTGTTGGACATGATAAGGTTAATCATGAGTCGCTCTGAGCTACCATTTCCTTCAACGGATAAACATAAACAGTGCAAAACTAATTTTGAATAAGGTTCCATAAAATCTGTTTGACAGACTTCATATTAGATATGAACAGGAAAGAAACTGGGTTTTCTAAATTCCTGAAGATTTGGGAATGCTAGACATATGTTTGGATGATACCAAACTAGAACCCAAATCGGATAAGTGCCTAAATGTAGGTTATCCTAGGGAAACCAAAGTATAGTACTTATACATCTCACAAGAGAACAATGTAATTGTTGCTCGCCATGCGGTTTTCCTGAGAGGAATACCTATATGCAGTGGTAAGTGGGAGGAAAGTAAAACTCGATGAAAATCGAAGTAATACTGTTCCAGGCACCGATTCCTTAATGGAACACAAATAGTTCATCAAGGATGAAACTATACCAATAATCTTCGAATACATAAGAACCGCGTAAGTCGGAGAGAGTCAGAAAACAACCTGGGAGGGATGGGTTTCTGATCTCACCTTATAAAGATGTTAATCTTATTGAGGGATACGAACTGACTACATATGAGGAAGTGATACAAGGTATTGACTCCATATTATGGCAAAGTGCCATAATGTCTGAAATGGATTCCATGTATACCAACCAAGTTTGGATACTAGTTATTGTACCGAAAGGCATTGTGCCTACTGGTACTATATAAGTCTTCAAGGAAGACATACATGGAAGGCAACATACCAACGTACTAAGCTAGGCTTGTAGCAAAAAGGTATCGTTATCAACATTTTGTCGATTACGACGAAACCTTTTAACTGTTGCCATTGTTAAATCCATTTGGACAATGCTTGCTGATGCTACATGTTTCATTTATGAAATATGGCAGCTGAATGCCAAAACCGTTTTCCTTAACGGAAACCATTTGGAGGATGTTTACAACATCCTGACGATTTTGTCGTACCAAAACTAGCAAACAAGGTTTGTAGGTTAATTCGATCCATGGATGGATTGTAGCAAGCATTGCGTTCTTGGAACTATATCGTTTTGATGTAATCATAATGGTATATGATTTAGTTCAAAACGAAAATGATTCTTGTGTATATAATGAGGTTAGTGGGAGCGTACTGACAATGAATGTCCTGTATAATGATGACATATCATTTCTTGGAAATGATATTCCCATAAAACAATCGGTGAAAGCTTGGCTTTCATGAAAATTCTCCGTAGAATTCTTGGAGAAACAACCTTTATTCTAGGAATAAAGATCTACTGGGATAGATTTAAAGTTGTTAATACTCTCCGAGAAATCGTACATTAAAATAAATGTACGCGACCTGGTGTCTCATACGCTTTGAGCATATGGAGTCACAATTAGGCCAATCCAAGTGATAGTCATTGGATTGATGTTAAGAACATCTTTTAGTATCTTAGATGAACTAAGGATACTTTCTTAAGCTATGGAGAAGAAGAACTTGAAGTGACTGGGTTCACTACTACAAGTTTCCAAACCGATAATAACGACTATAAGTCGTAACAACGGTATTATACAGTTTGAATAACAGAACAGTGAGCTGGAAATCTTCCAAGCAAGATATTGTTGCCAAATAATAAACAACAAAAGTGGATTATTGCTGCAGCTGAGGCAGCAATAGAAGCCATTTGGATCGATAATAATCCTAATCAGATTAGGAGTAGTTCTATTAGCAGCTGAGCTAGGCTACAACATAGGCTAAAGAATTAATGGTCTCATCAACGATCCAGATATATACTTCAAACATTCATCTGATTCGTTCGGATCATACATCGTGGCGATGTGATGATCGAATAAATCGCATCAGATGATAATTATGCAAATCCGCTGATGAAAGCCTTTCCTCAGCAGAAGTTTGAGCGAACCGTACATAGTTCGGGTGTAGGACACTTGAGTGATTGGCTATAGGCCAAGTTGGAGATTGTTGGACAGTTATGGCCCATAGCATCACTATTTGTACAGATCATGATGTTATTGTAAAAATTAACTATGTGACAAAGGAAATTGCTCTTTTATCATTAGTAATTAGATTACCAAGATGTATAAATGATAGAAGGTCCATATGATTAGTTCTGGATTGAGATGATATGAGACAATATCAATCCATAAAAGGTTTAATCATTAAATATCCCTAATCGTAGTATTATCGAGATTGGACATCGATAATGCGGAATAGACTAGTATTACACTTGTGCGCGTTGTGGGAGCATAACGTCATAGTTCTCATATATTTGGGTATAAGATACTCATGCAAGTGTAATAGGAGTTTGTTTTACCGATGGTACGGAAATAGCTTCGCTCTGGATAGACCCCTCGGAATTCCATTGGTAGTATGACTATGTGTCTATGGAAGTCCAAATCAGGGTAGGTGTATTTGGTCTTAACCTGAGACTTGCACCGCTAGTACTTGCGACAATCAATATACTTTGGTTTTGGCCGTCCAGGGCTTTAACAGGTTCTGTGTACGCCTCTTCTGGGTATATTGAGAATCGTAGTGTATTGGGTGTGATGTCAAGATGGAAGTATCACTCTAGTCATAATGGAGATGATGATCACGTAGGATACGGAACTGGTTCTCTTATATGCTGCAACTATCAGGATATTATGACTAGGTCATGTTTATCCGATTATAGAGACTATTTACCAAAGATCCGATATGTGATTCGTAAGGGGCAAACACAATTCCAGCCCCAGGCCTTGCACGTGACATCCGATATTGGATAGAAATACGCAATACTACGTATACTACACCTGATATAGATCACATATTCCAGTAAGAATATTTATGGAGAATTGGGTAGGCATGGTGCTTTGCTAGAAGCCAACCATGTCGTGTAAATCGGTATAAAATAGTACTAGGTACGTACGTGTTCAGATAGTCCGACGACCGAATTTACTGCCAACATATCCGGGGATCTCATAGGTCGCTTCCTGAAGATTCATCGATGACGTATGACTCGCACTTTATTAATCTGGGATTAATTAGTAGAGAGATAAAATTAATCTGGGATTAATTACGGAGATATTTTATATGGGATAAAATATTAATTAAAGAGAGAGAACGATTAATTTGGAATTAATCGATAAAATAATATATTCGATATATTATACGAAATTGGATTTCGACGCGGAAATTGAAATTATTTTTTAATTCGGAGAACGAGTTAATTTAGAATTAATTCATAAGCGACGTGAATAGTGATTTTGCTAGGCAAAGTTATTTAATTAAATTAGATTTAATTTCGTCGCAACGGAAAACTCGTTAATTTGGAATTAGCAAACCCGAGCCAGGAGTGTTTGCGGGCCCACTCGCATTTTGAATTCAAGTGCGGCCCACAAGTCACATCAAGCGTCAAATCACTAGTCAATCAAGTGATGGATGTCTTGTCACTTTGAGTGATTGACAACTAGTCATTATTCATGATTGATGGTGGTGGTTGGATGGCTTTAATGCCATTTACCATTTTTGAATTTGGTATATCTTTTGACTTTGTTTTTGAAACAAAACCAACCAACACTATTCTTCTTCCTCTCTCTCTCCACTCACGCCTAAGGGGCTATTTTTCTCTCTTTTGGTTCATCTTTGTCGAGGACCACAAGGAACAAAATGGAAAATTTGTGGCAAGTTTTTGAATGCTAGCACATGACGGGTCATCTTAAGGTGATAGGGAACTAACTTGTGAGCATGGAATCACCATTGTTAAAGCTTGGATCTTGGAGCATCAATGGGGGACCATGACCGAATTTATTGGAGCACATCCAAGGAGCAAAGCCAAGAGCTTCATGGAGAAAAGGGCTTGTGTTCGTCGCATCACAATCCGCTCAATGTAAGTATGATTCCGCCATTCTTCATTTTTGTATTCGCACATATTTCATTGCTTAAATTGATCCTTGGGACTTAATAGAAACCCAACAGTCTACTCTGCTGAATTACGGAGAATCTCTATGTGTGAGATAGTTAAGGATGCTTGGGACATCCTTTATACTGTGCATGAGGGTAGACTATCTGTAAAAAATAATAGACTTTAAGAGCTTTCCACTAGGTTTGAGGTCACCAATATGAAAGATGATGAGACCTTTGATGAATTTAATGCTGAGATTAACGACATCGTTAAATCAAGTTTTAACCTAGGTGAGACTATTCATACCAATAGGATAATGAGAAAAATCCTTAAAGCCCTACCTGGAAAGTTCCTACCTAAGATCACTGCCATCAAGGAAAGTAATGACTTAGATCATCTTAGATTAGTAGGTAGTCCTAGGGAAACCAAATTATAGTACTTATACAACTCACAAGAGAACAATGTAATTGTTGCTCTCCATGCGGTTTTCCTAAGCGGAATTCCAATAAGTAGTGATAAGTGGGAAGAAAGTAAAACTCGATGAAAATCGGAGTAATACTGTTCTAGGCACCGACTCCTTCACGGAACACCAACAGTTCATCAGGGATGAAACTGTACCAATAATCTTCGAATACACAAGAACCGCGTAGGTCAGAGAGAGTCAGAAAACAACATTAGAGGTATGGGTTTCTGATCTCACCTCATGAAGATATCAATCTTATTGAGGAAGATGAACTGGCTATGTATTAGGAAATGATACAAGGTATCGACTCCGCTATATGGAAAAATACCATGAAGTCCGAAATGGATTCCATGTATACAACCAAGTTTGGACACTGGTTAATGTACCAGAAGGCATTGTGGCTATTGGTACTATTTGAGTCTTTAACGAAGACATACATGGATGGCAACATACAAATGTACACAGCTAGGCTTGTAAAGAAAGGATATCGTCAACAACATAGTGTCGACTACGATGAAATTTTTTCACATGTTGCCATGATTAAATCCATTCGGATAATGCTTGCAAGTGCTGCATATTTCGTTTATGAAATATGGCAGCTGGACGTCAAAACCGCTTTCCTTAACGGAAACCTTTTGGAGGATGTTAACAACACCCTGACGATTTTGTTGTGCCCAAACATGCAAACAAGGTTTGCAAGATATATCGATCCATTTATGGATTGAAGCAAGCATTGTGTTCTTGGAACCAACATTTTGATAAGATCATAATGGTATATGATTTCATTCAAAACGAAAATAATTCTTATGTATATAAGAAGGTTAGTGGGAGCGCACTGACAATGAATGTCCTATAAGTTGATGATATATTGCTTTTTAGCAATAACATTCCCATAATGTAATCGGCGAAAGCTTGGCTTTCATTAAAATTCTCCATGGAATACCTGGGAGAAGCAAGCTTTATTCTAGGAATAAATATCTACTTGGATAGATATAGAAAGCTGCTGACAACCCTCCCAGAGTTCGTACATTTTTTGAAATGTATATGACCTGATGTCTCATATGCTTTGAGCATATGTAGACACTATAAGGCCAATCCAGGTGATGGTCACTAGATTGATCTAAAGAACATCCTTGAGTATCTTGGATGAACTAAGGATGTTTTCTTAAGCTATGGAGGAGGAGAACATGAAGTGACTAGGATCACCGCTGTAAGTTTCCAAACTGACAAAGATGACTTAAGTCTCAATAAGGGTACATATTTAGTTTGAATAACGGAACAGTGAGTTGGAAATCTTCCAAGCAAGATACTGTTGCCGAATAAATAACAAAATCAGAAGATTGTTGCAGCTGAGGCAGCAAAAGAAGCATTTTGGATCTATATAATCCTAATTGGATTAAGAATAGTTATGTTAGCAGTTGAGCTAGGCTACAGCACAGGCTAAGGAACCGCGGTCTCATCAATGATCCAAGTATATATATCGACTATTTCATCTGATTCGTCGGATCATACATCGTGGTGATGTGATGATCGAATAAAATGCATCAGATGGTAACATTTTAAATCCATTGACGAAAGCTGTTTCTCATAAGAAGTTTGAGCGACCCGTACATAGTTCAGGTGTAGGACACTTGAGTGATTGGCTATAGGCCAAGTGGGAGATTGTTGGACAATTATGACCCATATCATAACTATTTGTACATAACATGTTGTTGTTGTACAAATTAACTATGTGACAAAGGAAATTGCTCTTTTATCATTTGTAATTGGATTACCAAACTTTATAAATGATAAAAGTCCATATGATTAGTACCGGATTAATATGATATGAGACAATATTAATCCACAAAGGTTTAATCATTAAATATCCATAGTCGTAGTATTATCGAGATTGGACATCGATAATGCGGAATAGGCTAGTATTACACTTGTGCGAGTTATGGAAGCATAACGGCATAGTTCTTATATATTTTGGTATTGGATACTCATGCAAGTGTAATAGGAGGTTCTGTTTACCGACGGTACGGAAACAGCTTCGCTCTGGATAGACCCCTCGGAATCCCATTGGTAGTATGACTATGTGTCTATGGGAATCCGAATCAAGGTAGGTGTATTTGGTCTTAACCTGAGACTTGCATCGCTAATATTTGCGACAATCAATATACTTTGGTTTTGGTCGTCCGGGGCTTTAACAGGTTCTTGTATGCCTCTTCTGGGTATACTGAGAATCGTAGTGTATTGGATGTGATGTCAAGATGGAAGTATCACTTCAGTCATATGGAGATGATGATCACGCAGGATACGGAACTAGTACTCTTTAGTACTGCAGTCATCGGGATAATATGACTAAGTCATGATTATCTGATTATAGAGACTAGTTACCAGAGATCCGATATATGCTTCGTACTGGGCAGACACAATTCCAGCCCCAGACCTAGAATGTGACATTCGATACTGGATCGTAATACGCAATACTACGTATATTGCGCCTGACAAAGATCTTGTAGTCCGTAGAAGAATATTTCTGGAAAATCGGGTAGGCACGATGTTTTGCTATAAGCCAACCATGTCTTGTAAATCGGTAAGAATGTAGTACCGGGTACGCACGTGTTCGGATAGTCCGATAACCGAATTTACTGCCAACATATCAAGGGATCTCTTGGGTCGCTTCTCGAAGATTCACCGTTGAGATTTGACTCGAAAAGAAAACTAATCTGGGATTAATTATGAAAGAGAAAATTAATCTGGGATTAATTACGGCAATAAATTAATCTGGGATTAATTAAAGAAAAAGAATTAATCTGGGATTAATTTTGTCAAGAATTAATCTGGGATTAATTCGACAAGAAGAGAGAGCGCGATTAATTTAGAATTAATCGGTAAAGTAAATTTAATAGTGAAATTAGATTTTACTATTTAATTTATTTAATTGGGCTAAAATAATATATCGGATATATTAATTGAAATTAGATTTCAACGCGGAATTAAAATTGGATTTTAATTCAAGCGAATGAATTAATTTAGAATTAATTCGCGAGCGACTTCCGTAATAATTTTGCTAGGCATTATTATTTAATTAAATTGGATTTAATTATGTCGCAATGGAAAATTCCTTTAATCGGATTAAGCGAAACCGAGCCCGAAGTGTGTGTAGTCTCACTCAACTTGAATTTTGAATTAAATTGTGGGACCCACCAACTTACATCTAGTCAATCTAATTGATGGAAGTAGTTGAGAGCAATTATGGAAACTTGCTTAACACACTTTGACTTTTGGAATGTTTATACAACTTTTTGGATATGTTTTTGGTAATTGACTTTAGAAATCAAAAATGCAATAAACATTATTCCTTTCTTCTCTCTCAAAATGTCGTGAACCATGTTCTTGGAGGACAAAGTTTTCTTTCAATTTTTGTTTGCTAGCACATCAAGGAGTGAATCAAGGTGATAGGGAAACTCACCTAAGTGTTGGAAACACTCAAAGAAGGCTTGGAAGCTTCAACGTCCATGGAAAAAATTTTGAAACTCATCCGATCAATGTAAGTTATTCCGCAAACTTTCTTGATTAATTCACACACAATTCACTCTTAGACGATCTTGCCATATTCTAGGAACACTTACACATGTCATATAGCTTAGGGTGCCTACTCTTGTATTTTCACATGCCATAACATGTTTTAGATGCATGGATATTCTAGTCGTAAAAATGTGATTTTATGAAATTTAAAAGAGTTAAATTGGAATATGATATGCATGAAAATAAATTAATAAGATTAATTGGTTTAATGGTTTAAAATTGGATATTCAAAGATTTTAATGTTACTGGGCTTTATAAGTGCATTATGTTTTTCTTTGGTATATCGGATGGTAACCCGGATGTAAATTCCATAGCCAAATCCAAATGGATGGTAGTGTGGTTTGCACTCAGGATACGATTCCACGTACCATTTGGAATTTATAAGATGCTTATATTAATTAAATAGTGTAACATCCTCAATCTGGGAGATGCTACCGGTAGGGAATATGTCGTTTTATCCCCCTGAGCCTTTGACTTTCTAACTGTGAACAACATATATACTCTTTTCTCAAACATAATCTCATATATGGGACCATTGCCTAAATCCATAACATCAAATGTAAAACAGTACATAGACAACTGAACACCCAACATCAATTATCTTGACAACTCTATACACAAATGCTTATATACAACTTTACTATACAGATATTTGGAACTGGAATTTACTTAACTTGACTGAACCTTATCTCTTACTTGAACTAGTGGACCGAACACCCTAGTCACTATCATCCATATCCATCCTCTCGAGCTCGTCTCCGGGAGACCTGCAAAACAAAGAAACTGGGAGTGGGGGGGTTTGATCATTTGAATGACCTAAGTGAGTGGACAATTAAAATAAAATAGGGACTCAAATAGTTTTTAAAAGATCCATGGTTCTAAAATCAATTTATCTGAAATCATCTCTTTTGAAATCTCTTTCCTTAATCGAAACAACTTTCTTTCTGGAAATCTTTTCCGAAAACTACTTTTGGTCTGAAAATTCAGAAACTCTAATAAAACAGTTTCTTATGAAAAATCTTTCTTGAAATTATCTTTTCTGTAAGGCTGTCTCTGAAAATCTATTTTCTGAAAATCTTTATCTGAAAGTCTGCTTAAAAACTAACGCAGAAGGAGTTACATATAGTCGTCTCCCCATACACCTAATTAGAGGTAGGAGTGTAATCTCTGACATTGGGGCATTACGTATCACCGTCCCCTAGCCCTAAAATCTGGTGGTCTCTGGGTGTTACGTATCGTTATCCCCCAAGCCACAAATCTGGAGCCGGGGTGTGGATCTATGGTACACTCCAAACTCTAAATCTAGGATATATGGGTATCTATCATCCCTAGTGTTGAACTGCGTGGGCACACGATATCTGAATCTGTCAATTCCATATCTGAGTCAAGTTACATACTGAGGTGGGTTTTCCCCCATGTCTCGAAATCATATAATCATGCTTTTGTAAAGATCACCTTCTAAATCACTTTTCCGAACAATCATTATCAAAATATACTTTGAAAGTAACTTGGCTAACGCCCTAAATATGGAAAAGTAAGTATGATATGAAAAATAACACAATGGAAATCAACTTAGGGAAATAGTGTCCATTCACTGATTTGGAATCTGGCTGGCATTATGCACTTTACCGAAGTAAATTATGGTTCTTGGCGATGATCTATAATAGATAATCTTGATTAGAAAATAGACTGAGGAATGTATTATGGAATTACAATAAATTTATCTATTCAAGTACTTGTTATCACTCTAAGGTGTACCATACATATATCATGATGTAATGTAAGTATGCGAGCTGATACGAGACCCTTAAGGTGGCATCTAACATGCTAGGGTGAAACTGGAATGAATTAAAACTTGTTTGGGGAAATTATGATCATGCATCGCGATGCTGCCCCTTTGGCGTCGCGACACCCACACATGTTGATAAACCAGTGAGCATCCTCTGTCTCCACGTCACGACGCTAGGGTTGGGCGTCGCGACTCACATAAGCTTCGCGACCCTAAGATCTGAGCATCGTGACGTACCAGAAGCAGTGAGCTTCCTCTGATTTACCCATCGCGACGCAAGTCCTTAGGCATCGCAACGCTCATAGTCCAGAACCAAATCTGTGAAAATTCTCCAATATGCATCGCAGCTCGATCCTGATAGCGTCGCGATGGTCGCCTGTTGAAAATGCATTGGGATAAAATAGACATTGAAGATTTGGTCAAGATTCCTCACCTCAAATTATTGGATTTCTTTCACCAATCAAGCCTTAAAAGCTTGTTATTCCTCTTATTGGTTTGTTGTGTGTTGATTTCTATATAATTCTTATTTATTTTGGTTGAGAGAATGGCTTCTCCTCTTCCTCTTCCTCTCCCTTCTTTCTTCTCTCTTCTTCCTTTCCATATTTCTTCATCTTTTCTTTCTCTTTTGAATATGCAAGAGTAGTAGCCTTTATATACTAAGGGTTATTAACTCATTTTCCTCTTTTTGATTTGTTTAGTCCTTTCTAGAGGAGTCTATGGGGTTTGGGGGATATTTAGGGTTAAATACCATGGGCTGTCTGGATTAAGCCTTGAAATTAATTTCGTATTGGAACTACGAGAATTTTTCCGATTGTCCAATAATAAATTTTGTAGGAGTATACATGTTCGAACATGTTTTATATTATGTATCACTCGTCCCATAATATAACAGTAGTCGAGGTATCACCGGGTGTTACAAATTCTCCCCTCCTAAATATGATTCGTCTCGAATCCCTTCTGATGCTGAACTTTTAGGTCCAACTCTGACTTTTGCTATTCTTATCTTCATTCACTTGTTTTTCACTATTACACTCAAGAATTGATACAATATCGTCTAAGAAAATCTTATCTTGATATACTCTATTTGATTCTTGTAGATGAATACTTAATCTTGGGGGTTTGTGATATATCTCTAACTTTCTCGCATAGTGGTCACACTTATTGAAAGTTATCTTTCATAAAATTTCATATATCTTTTGTTTCACACTATATAATGTCCCGAAAGGTGTACTAGAAATACTCAATTCTCATGATCTAAACTTAGGTTCTTATTATTGCATGATTAACTTGTAAGGTCCTGAACGAATTTGATGCATTTATGCTAATATAGACCTATCCACGACTGTTCTACTTTAATCATTTATCTTCATCCCTCACCTATCTTGCCATGTTAACACGAATTCTTAGATATCGTTAGGAGCTTCTTCAATTCCTTACACTTAACATATCACTATTATATTTTGTACCACAGTCAATAACCTTTGATTTCCTTAGTTTTAAGTATACCTCAAGTTCTTCACTTTCTTTTTATAATATAACTCCTTTAATGGTCTCACTGAGTGTATCCTTAATTTCCTTCTTATCCAATGCCTTCCAATGTTTTAAAGGTGATTATGTCTCTTATCATTAGGTTTCTTCACGTTCTACCATTACTCTAGAACAAAAATATACAAAGATAATCCTTGTTGCTAGTAAAAATGATCGTAATTAATACATTTCCAATTCTACATGCTCAACCTGACCTTGGCATTTATTCTATTATTTGACTGCTTAACTGTCTATTTTCTTTATTGCTAACTTTCAATTACTTATGGGCTTCAACCTCTAGGCTCTTTTGTCTTCATCTTTATATTCATTGCTAATTTAAATATGATTATCCTTCCTTTGCACCGCCTTATTCTCTTAACTTTCTTGTACTTAAAATTTCTTACTTCAGTATTCCTATAGTCTCATCTTAGTTTCTTTGGGCATCTCTATGTTTTTCCTCAATAAATCTGTTCATAGTCATATTTTCTCTTATTGTATAGCATGGGAATTTATAAGTTGTATTTGCTACATTCCTTTTGTTCACAATCTGATAGAATTCCAATCTTATTTTGACGCTTGGAAAACCTGTTATTCCGTAGTAGTACTAAACTTAACCATTAGAAGTCTATCTTAGCATCAACGCATCCCTGTCATTATTTATTCAGTGTCTTTTCTATTATTGTCTTATCTCAATGGTTCCACCTCCAACATTTTTCTTGTTGTTCTTTGTTCTTTTTCCTATTTTAATTTATGTCTTGAACTTATACGATTTATATTTGTGTCTCATTTTTTCAAAGGATATCTACTTTCTCCTGCCATTGCTTGACTACCATTTTATCTCCTTGTTCCTCTATCTAGACATCTTCTTTCCTAAATCTTTTACTTAGAGCTATCTCCATTCTTCTATTTTACTTTTGTACCAAGTTTGAAAGTTTTGTATTTCGGTTTTTCTTTCACTACGTATTCACTTGTTTCTGGGAGTATTTTGAGGTAATCATCGAGGTCTATTTTAGCTTCTGTGGTACAACAATGGTTGGGAGGGTGGGGTTTGGTTCTGAAGCCTTTCTGGTTGTACTAATCTCACTAGTTACCCGTGTCATATTTATACGTGTTGGTCATCCATAAGTCTAGGATTCTCGTGTTTACTTGTGTCGGATCTCACACTTAGATACTTCTGCTAGGTACTATTTGAATTATCTTATGTTTCAGCTTCACTCTTTATCCGTTTTCCATCTATTGATCATACTGCCTCTTATTTTGAACCTTTTCTAAAGTTGTGCTCTTCCTACTAGTCTATGTTGTTTAACCGTCTTAAGTCGTTATTCTCTCTTAGAGTTTTACTTTACTCTATTTACTATTCTTCCTTATGAAGTTAATTCAGCTACTTGGAGTTTTCCTTCTCATCTTGGTTCCTTAAACTCTTTACATTTTTACTTCCCTGGAACTCCATAAACTTTGATTGCTTAGGATATCTTTAATAAATCTTTTGGTTCATGTGCTAATCTCCATCTAGTTCCTCGTTCTCAATACAATGAGACTCTTTGTGAGTTATATACCATATTCCTAAGAGTCGCTCTCTCTGGTCTCTTCGCACTTTTGAGCCTTTACTCTCTTAATGATTTCCAAATCAACAATGGCTTCTAGATTTGGCTCGACTTACTGTGACTTCAAACTATTCTATCTTATGCTTCTTATCTGTATTCCATTGAACTTATAGGTTTTGCCATCTAGCCTTCTCGTGATTCATCTATTTTGTCAAATACTCTTATTTACTGGTTCTTTTCCTTACTTGAACTCTAGGTGGAGGGGTGAGTATATGCATTATATAGAGATCTGTGAATACACATTTATGTTTTTACTATTTATTCCATTGGAAGCTATATCGACTATTCCATGTCTTAAAGTTCCTTAATATTTATCAGTCAACCCAAAGTCATCACTACTTACTATCTTCAAGTTATATTATCTATCCTTACTATATAGACTGAACTTCCTTACTGTTGGGGTTGGTGCTCAGAGCGTCAATTCCTGGTTGTATTTCTTTGAGAATACTATTGTAAAACATTATTATTTTGAAATGTTGGATTTTACTAATTTGGTCTAATTTGTCCAATTTGATGAAATTGAAAAATTATGGTTTAAGACCACTTCCAAATTTGGGGCTTTTCATTTATGTTGTGTATTTGGATGTGTATATGATGCATATAAAATCTTATATTGATTGGATATCATCTTGATGTGTTTTGTGTTGGGTTCTCTAAGAACTAGCCAAGGATCTAATAAGCATAAAATTGTGTGAATAATCAACGAAGTTTGCGGAAAAAGTACTCACATTGATCGGCAATGAGGATGTAGGATTTCAAAAATTTTACTCCTTTGTTTAGTGCTCCAAGCTCCTCCTTTTATTGTATGTTGAGCTCCAAGCTTTGGTGAATGATTTCCAAACTCATGGGAGTAGTTTCCTATCACCTTTGTTGACCCTTTTCTGTGCTAGCAATGGATAATTTTTGCAACAAAATTTCCCCTTGTTCTTCTTGTAACTCTCGGCCAAGCCAAGAAATTGGAAGAGAGAGTGCTTTGGGCGTGAATGAGAAGAGAGGAGAGAGTGAGTGAGTTCAGTGACTTGTATTTGATTTTTCCAAAAACCAAAATGATATACCAAAATCAAATGTTTGGTAAACGTCCATCACACTTGACACTTGTGTAAGAAACAAGTTATCTCAAAATCTCTACTAACTTCCATCAAATAAAAGTTAAACAAATGACTAATGATGTGACTTGTTGTGGGCCCCACTTGATTCAAAATCCGAGTGGGCCCGCAAACACATTCCGGGCTCGGGTTCGTTAATTCCGAATTAACGAATTTTTCGTTGTGACTTAATTAAATCAAATTTAATTAAATAATTATGCCTAGTAAAATTACTATTAAAGTCGCTCGCGAATTAATTCTAAATTAATTCGTTCGGCCGAATTAAAATCCAATTTTAATTCCGTTATGAAATCTAATTTCATTTAATATATCAAATATATTATTTAATCGATTAATTCAAATTAATCGTTGTCTCTCTTCTAATAGAATTTAATCCCAGATAAATTCTCTCTGTAATTAATCACAGATTAATTTTCTCTCTCTCTTATAATTAATCCCAGATTAATTGTGTTCGAGTCATACGTCATCGGTGAATCTTCGGGAAGCGACCCATGAGATCCCTGGATATGTTGGCAGTAATTCGATCGTCGGACTATCCGAACACATGCGTACCCGGTACCACGTTCTTACCGATTTACAAGACATGGTTGGCTTCTAGCAAAGCACAGTGCCTACCCAATTCTCCAGAAATATTCATTTAAGGAATATGTAATCTTTGTCTGGCGTAGTATACGTAGTATTGCGTATTGTGATCCAGTATCGATATCACATGCTAGGCCTAGGGCTGGAATTGTGTATGCCCCGTACGAAAAATATATCGGATCTTTGGTAACTAGTCTCTATAATCGGATAATCATGACCTAGTCATATTATCCCGATGACTGCACTACTTAAGAGTACTAGTTCTGTATCATTCGTGATCATCATCTCCATATGACTAGAGTGATACTTCCATCTTGACATCACACCCAATACACTACGATTCTCAGTATACCTAGAAGAGGCGTACACGGAACCTGTTAAAGCCTCGGATGACCAAAACCAAAGTATACTGATTGTCGCAAGTATTAGCGATGCAAGTCTCAGGTTAAGACCAAATACTCCTACCCTGATTAGGATTCCCATAGACACATAGTCATACTACCAATGGGATTCTGAGGGGTCTATCCTGAGCGAAGCTTTTCCCGTACCATCGGTGAACACAACCTCCTATCACACTTGCATAAGTATCCAATACTTAAATATATGAGAACTATGCTGTTACGCTCCCGCTTCTTGCCCTTTTGCAAGCTCTGGATGTGTCACCTTGAGCATAGCCATTAACTCTCCAAGAGTTTTCTATTGCAATTAGTACTTCTAAGATCTAATAATAGATCTATGAAGATTCTTCAATTTCATTATCATACTATAAGGATCTAATCTTTAGTTCTGACGAAGAAATTAAGGAGTCATTGCGGCAAGCATAACGGATTGAGCACTAAAGTTATCATTACCATGAGTCTTCCAAAGCTCATGCTCCACTATTTACTCAACTCCGAGCTCAAGCCCTAGATGTCACTCTATGAAATAAAGTAACTTCTCGATTCCCAGGACTATCCTGAGATTCTATTCCCAATCTGAAAATTGAAGTTGTTTAAAGACATTTTCTCACAGGATTATGTTCTAAACGCTAATCTTTCAGTTATCTTGATTGTTATAGTCCAACTATCCAATCAACGATTTCGGGTACAATCGAATATAATGATTACTATAGTCTAACTATATAATCAACTACAATTGATCGGTTAAATTCAAATGCATTGATTACTATAATCCAATTATATAACCAACTAAAAATGAAGTAGTTTGAATACAGTCCAACTGTTCAATTAAAATAACAATTGAATATTTTTAATGACAAAAAATGAAATGAGCGCGTATTGGCAAGTATCTAAACGAAATTACAAATTTAATACTTGCCTCCCAC
>SKCR01053828.1:0-29928 GCA_019454045.1 Zanthoxylum bungeanum | reverse complement strand
TGAAGAACCATAGGCCAAGGAAGAAGGCAATGTTGTAGACGATGAATATGTTTTCCCTGGTTTATATGATTGCAATCCTGCATTTTTAATAATAAAGACATTGATTTTGCCTACTTGTTCGAGTATTTTCCTCAATTGTTATGCATAAGTCCAATGATGAAATTGTTTGCTTTAGGGTGAAACCTTAGAAACAATAAGTGCGAAATGTACTCTCATCCGATATTTTGAGTGTTGATCTTGACTAGACTCGCGAGCACTTAATTATAGGATCTTAGAAGTGAAAGTCTGAGTAGTCGGTAAGTTGACTAGTTGAAGAGATTGCGGATCGATGAATGACTGTTCGCTAAGATGTCCATCCTGACTTACTTGTGTTACGATATTTGGTATGGTTGGAAACCAAAGAAAAGTATCACAAGAAGAAAATATAAACCACATATAATCGATAAGCGTAAACCTACCCATGGGCGAGTATTAGGACCACCATGAGGAGAAATGCTACCTTAAAGGGTAGGTGTGTAAAAAAAAGGACGAAAAAGAGACGAAAGAAAAGGAAGAGAAAATCATATCACATTGAGTACGGATAAGTAATGATCAAGACATCTAGGTTTGTTTGACCCCTCAATCCCATTCTTTGAAACAAAATCATTGAGTTGGCTTACCCAAGGATCAAGCTGTAAAAGAATCTTAGCACACACATATTTTGAGTCTGGTTCAGATCATTTATTCAAATAGTCAGATTTGAGTTACATCGAGTACTTTAAAGGCTCTCTGGTTTCGACACTGAGCATCATTTGAGGGTAACGATATGTACAACTATTGGGGCTATCTCGTAAAAGAGAGTAATGTGGTATGACAGTACAGAACACCACATCAAATGATCTACTTTGGCCGAATGGAAGCAACGAAGAACAAAAAGATAAACCGAGTCTGGGGGCGACCAGTCTACCACCCCGCGAATAAGGGATATAACTGGAACTTGAGCCATGAGACAAAAGAGAACTGAGCAATTACTAGAAGAGAACTGGCAAAAGGAAACTGTAAGCATGCCCAGGGGGCGACCAAAGACATTAGTAGGCGAAGGGCGCCGGAGAGCACAAGGAAGGCTTAACCCATCGAAATAGGAAACACATCCATGCATACACGTCACATGCACGAAATTTTGTCTTGTTTTATTCGCAGGTTTTGAAGAAAAATGGTAAAGACAACTCAGTTCGGGAACAAGACCCTCAACTCAAATTGGGAACAAGACCCACAACTCAAATAGGGAACAAGACCCTCAACTTAATTTGGGAATAAGACCTTCAACTTAATTTGGGAACAATACCCTCAACTCAAATTGGGAACAAGACCCTCAACTCAAATTGGGAACAAGACCCACAACTCAAATAGGGAACAAGACCCTCAACTTAATTTGGAAATAAGACCTTCAACTTAATTTGGGAACAATACCCTCAACTCAAATTCGGGAACAAAACCCACAACTCAAATCAGGAAAAGGACCCACAATTCAACTCGGGAATAAGACCCACAATTCAACTCGGGAACAAGACCCATAATTCAACTCGGGAACAAGACCTACAACTCAAATTGGGAACAAGACCACAACTCAAATCGGGAACAAGACCCACAATTCAATTCGGGAACAAAACCACAACTCAGTTCGGGAACAAGACCCTCAACTCAAATCGGGAACAAGACCCACAACTCAATTCTGGAATAAGACCCACTCGGTGGTTTGGGAACAAGACCTAGTGGTCACAACATCTCACCACTATATCAACTCAGTTAAAGCGTCTCAAAACAACCGGTAAGTTCGGAAACAGCTGGTCAGCCAGGTAAGTAAAAAAATGCATGCATGACTTTGATAGGATTGTCACTGTCACACACTGAACAAGTCCCACCAAAGTGGGGGCAACTGTAGGCACTGTATTTTTTTATAAGACCCGATGATGAGCCTCATATGGAGGCACTACCCGATAACTTACGAAAGTCGCGGGAAACGGACGTCAGAAGGGGAAATTCAAAAAATAAACACCTTGCCAGATTTTATTCTTTTGTTTAGCCTCGGGATTCGCCTGATTAATCTCATTTTAAAATATTAAGCCTCGGCCTAAAACCTCTGCACCCATCCAAAGCCCATTCAATCAAGCCCATCAAAGAGCAAAGCCACACGCCCAAGCCCACCAAATCCCATCTAAAAAATTATCCAACACATTAACACATGTTAAAATCCAAACAAATCACCTTCCTAATTTAAATTAATCACATGCCTAAATTAAATAAATCAAAACAAATCTTCTACCTAAATTAAATAAATCAAATCAAATCTCCTAAATCCATTTCCTAAACTAAACAAATATCCTTCCTAAATTAAATAAAGCAAATCAAATCTCCTAAATCCCTTTCCTAAACTAAAAGAAACCACCTTCCTAAATTGAATAGATCTTTTCCTTATAACAGACTAATTAAAAGATACCCCTCATGATTGCATGATTTATTTCCTACACAAATAAGGACAACCCTAACCCTTTCTTATAAAAAGGAGAACAAACCAAACCTTTAACACCCTAGCACATTCATTCTAAGACACATAAAGAATAGCCCTCCATTACAGTGAGAACTACAACACCAAATCATTCCTCCATCACCGAAAAATACAGCCCTAAAAAACCCCCCTACATTACCGTGAAAAAGTCCTTAAAACCCCCCTCTGCATTGCCGTGAAATAATCCTCTAAATATCGCACAAACAGTAGCCCGAACAGCCCCTAAATACCGCACAAACACAGCCCCAAACTGCACCCTTAAACCACCGAAAATAGTCCCCAAACTGTACCCTTAAACCACTGAAAATAGTCCCCAAACTGCACCCATAAACCACCAAAAACAGTCCCCCAAACTGTACCCCTAAACCAACAAAAAAACTGCAACCAAAACAGTCCCCAAACCGCAAAATCAGTCACCCAAAACAGCCCCAAATTAACGCAAACAGTAACAAAAAACAACGACCAGAAACAAAAATGAAAACAGAGAAACCAGCAGCCCAAAATAGTGAGGCAACAAAGGAAAATATTAAACCAGTGAACCAGAGGAGTTGCGAAGCATTAACCCCCTTCCGACGACCGTGTAACACACTTCCAAGAGGCGACTTAAAAGGTAAGACCTGAGGGCACCCTTTTATTTACTCTCGTTCAGCTTTTTCAATTATTTATTAGTATTTCTCCGCATGCATGTTGTTGGTTTATGTATGTTATTATTGTTGGATGAATGATTTTGTGCTATATCTCGTGGTATATCAGATGAAAACCCACGTAAATTCCATAGCCGAATCCGAATGACGGTAGTGCGGTATGAACTTGGGATACAACTCCATGTACTACTTGAGAAACTTTCAAGCACGTGTTACATTTTGGTATTTAATTTTGTGTTTATTGTTCCGCTATTTATTTTCTATGTATTGTTCTTTGTTTATGCATTATTAATCTTGATGCGCATTGGCTAATCATGTGGGGTAAACATCCTCTATTCAAGGGAAATGCCTAAAGGCTACCTTTACCACGACGTTTTGTCGCGCCGGACGAAGTATGTTTGATTGAATGTGGAATACGTTCAGTCGGGCATACGAAGTCCCATATAGATGTCGACCTTGGTCGCATCTCTTTTATTGTTTCGTTATTTACTTTCCACATGTTGTCGCTTTGTTTGTTATCCATTGTTAATCTAGTGCGTATGGGCTAATTATGTTGGCTTAAAGGTCCTCCATTTGAGGGAAAAAGCCAAAAGGCTACCTTTATCACGATGTTTTACCGCGCCGGATGAAGTATGCTTGATTGAATATGAAATACGTTCAGTCGGGCAAACGAAGTCCCATATAGATGTCGGCCTTGGTCGCAACTCTTTTATTTATTTATGCATTGCTATCTAGTGCGCATGGGCTAATCATGTGGGTTAAAGGTCCTATATTCGAGGGAAAAGCCTAAAGGCTACCTTTACCACGACGTTTTGCCACGCCGAACGAAGTATGCTTGATTGAATGTGAAATACGTTCAATCAGGCATACGAGGTCCCATATAGATGTTGGCATTGGTCGCATCTATTTTATTATTATGACATTTACATTTCACTTGGTATTGCTTTATTATTTATTTACACATTGCTATCTCGTACGCATATGCTATTCATGTTGAGCTAAAGGTTCTCCATTTGAGAGAAAAGCCAAAAGGCTACCTTTACCAGGATGTTTTACCACGTCGGGCCGCACCCTTGTCTTCTAATTTTGTTATTCACCTTTTTGTTTGTTATTTATCATTTCCTATTCATTCTATTAGTTATCTCTATTCATTCCGCCACATCACTTCACGTTTACTTCCGTGCATGCTTGCCTCTTTAGTTATTTCTTTTACATTAAGTACTTAATTATCCGCTTTTATTATTACTGCTTTTACAATTATTATTTATTTGCATCTTTTGCACTTCTTTGAAAAATATGTCTACAGAAATATACATTTTTCTTCTTTTGTATTTATTTACGTTTATGGGTGTTCAATCTTATGTGTTGATTAAATTATCTGGCATGTGTTTCATAAGACTTGGTTGTACTTGTTGAGTTTCAATCAAGTCCCAAGGATCATAAATCATGCATAAACGAGTTGAATACATATCAAAGGAGGTGCAGAATAACTCACATTGATCGGTAGAGATGCAACAAAGATGGACCAAATTCGCACTTCATGTTTATTTATGCCCTCCCTCCAAGCTCGGCAATGGCAGTGAACTGTAGCTCCATTTTCGGCTTTGGGTGGTCCTCCATTGATGCTCCAAGCTCCAAGCTTCACAAGGTGATTCCTTGCTCACGAAATCACTTCCCTAACACCTTTGTATTCCTCCATGAGTGTGCTAGCACATAGATCTTGCAACAAGATCATTTCTTCTCCTTTATTGATCGGTCAAACCAGAAAAAATTGAGGAGAAGAATCGGTCAAGACCGAGAGAGAAAGGAAGAAGTTTTTGGCTCCAAAATGAGCAAAAAAAAAATGTACAGAGGAAGAGAGGAGGGAAAAGAAAAAGTAATAGGTTTTATTGATTTATTTTCCAAAAATAATAAAACATTATACCAAAATCTTTTTCCAAAAGTAAAGCATTAAATGCTTGTCAATCAACACAAATCAACTCACATCAATCACTCAAATGTCACATCACTCAAAGTGACATGTGATTTGACGCTAGATGTGATTTGCGATTTGACGCTTGATTTGACTTGCGTGCCGCACTCGAATTCGAAATGCGAATGCGCTCGCAAACAATCCCGGGCTCGGGTTCGCTAATTCCAAATTAACGAATTTTCCGTTGCGTCGTAATTAAATGATTACGCCTAGCGAATTCACTATTCACGTCGCTAACGAATCAATTCCAAATTAATTCGTTCGCCCGAATTAAAATCTAATTTCAATTCTGCGTCGAAATCTAATTTCGTTATAATATATTGAATATATTAATTTATCGATTAATTCCAAATAATCGTTCTCTCTCTTTACGATATTTTATCCGAGATAAAATATCTCCGTAATTAATCCCAGATTAATTTTCTCTCTCATCGAATTAATCCCAGATTAATTAAAGTGTGAGTCATACGTCATCGGTGAATCTTCAGGAACCGACCCATGAGATCTCCGGATATGTTGGCAGTAAATACGGTCGTCGGACTATCCGAACACGTAAGTATCGCGTACTACGTTTATACCGATTTACAAGACAAGGTTGGCTTCTAGCAAAGCGCCATGCCTACCCAATTCTCCAGAAATATTCTTACAGGAATATATAGATCTGTATCAAGCGTAGTATACCGTAGTATTGTGCATATCGGCCCAGTATCGGATAGTCACGTGCTAGGGCTGGGGCTGGATAAGTGTCTGCCCCGTCCGAAGCACATGTCGGATGTCTGGTAACTAGTCTCTATAATCGGATATGCATGACCTAGTCATAACATCCCGATGGTTGCGCAACACTTAAGAGCACTAATACCGTATCCTGCGTGACATCATCTCCACTATTACTGAAGTGATACTTCCGTCTTGACATCACACCCAATACACTACGACTCTCTGATAAACCCAGAAGAGGTGTACGCAGAACCGGTTAAAGCCATGTACCACCAAGACCAAAGTCTATCGATTATCGTAAGTATTAGCGATGTAAGTCTCAGGTTAAGACTATAAACACCTACCTTGATTTCGGCCTCCCATAGACACATAGTCATAATACCAATGGGATTCCGAAGGGTCTATCCAGAGCGAAGCTGTTTCCCGTACCATCGGTGAAACACAACCTCCTATCGCACTTGCATAAGTATCCAATTCTTTATATAATGAGAACTATGCCGTTGTGCCCTCACAATGCACACAAGTGCAATACTAGCCTATTCCGCATTATCGATGTCCAGTCTCGATAATACTCGGCTAGGGATATTTAATGATTAATCCTTCGGGGATTGATACTGTCTCATATCATTCTCAATCCAGGAACTAATCATAGGGACCTCTCTTTATTTATATATCTATAGTGTGTGAGTTCCTAATTAGGGTCCCAAGAATCATGAAATCAAGCACAAAAAAACGCATGAAAACATCAAAAGAAGTAAGGCGGAATCATTACTCACATAGATCGGTTTTGTGATGCAAAGAACAAGATCGTTTTCTGCCTCCCTCCAAGCTCGGCGAGTGGCTTCCTCATGCAGTGGGCTGCTGCTCGGTTTCACTGGTTATTGTCTCCTCATGATCGGCCATTGATGAAACACCATTGAAGCTCCAAGCTTCAAGCTTCCAAAACGATCCAAGCTCATAAATTCGTTTCCCTATCACCTAAATATAACCCATGTGTGTGCTAGCACTACTCCTTCTTCTTTGCTTCTCACTGATTCGGTAAACCAGAATTTTTGGAGAAGAAATCGGCTTGAAGCGTGAGAGGGAGAAGAGAGAAAGAGGAGGGAAAAAGAGTTTCGTAGAAACCGATTGAGGAGAGAGAGAGAAAATAAAGAAAAAATGCTTTATATATTTGTTTCATTTTCCAAAAACAAAAAACAAATAAATAAAAGCATTTTTCATTTACAAAAAGTCAAAAAGCAAAAGCCAATTAATGCCTTTTCAACAACCACATCAATCACTCAAATCAAGTGACAAACATGTCACATCACTCAAAGTGACATTTGATTTGACGCTTGATGTGACTAGCGATTTGACGCCGATTTGACTTGCGTGCCGCACTCGAATTCGAAATGCGAATGCGCTCGCAAATAATCCCGGGCTCGGGTTCGCTAATTCCAAATTAATGAATTTTCTGTCGCGTCGTAATTAAATGATAACGCCTAGCGAATTCACTATTCACGTCGCTAACAAATTAATTCTAAATTAATTCGTTCGCCCGAATTAAAATCTAATTTAAGTCCGCGTCAAAATCTAATTTCGATTAATATATCGAATATATTAATTTATCGATTAATTCCAAATTAATCGTTCTCTCTCTTTAATTAATATTTTATCCCAGATAAAATATCTCCGCAGTTAATCCCAGATTAATTTTCTCTCTCTTCTAATTAATCCTAGATTAATTAAGTGCGAGTTATACATCATCGGTGAATCTTCAGGAAGCGACCCATGAGATCTCCGGATATGTTGGCAGTAATACGGTCATCGGATTATCCGAACACGTAAGTACCTCGTACTACGTTTATCCGATTTACAAGACAAGGTTGGCTTCTAGCAAAGCGCCATGCCTACCCAATTCTCCAGAAATATTCTTACAGGAATATATAGATCTGTATCAAGCGTAGTATACTGTAGTATTGTGTATATCGGCCCAGTATCGGATAGTCCGTGCTAGGGCTAGGGCTGGATAAGTGTCTACCCCGTCCGAAGCACATGTCGGATGTCTGGTAACTAGTCTCTATAATCGGATATGTATGACCTAGTCATAATATCCCGATGGTTGCGCAACACTTAAGAGCACTAACACCGTATCCTGCGTGACATAATCTCCACTATGACTGGAGTGATACTTCCGTCTTGACATCACACCCAATACACTACGACTCTCTGATAAACCCAGAAGTGGTGTACGCAGAACCGGTTCAAGCCCTGTACCACCAAGACGAAAGTCTATCGATTATCGTAAGTATTAGCGATGTAAGTCTAGGTTAAGACCATACACACCTACCCTGATTTCGGCCTCCCATAGACACATAGTCATAATACCAATGGGATTCCGAGGGGTCTATCCAGAGCGAAGCTGTTTCCCGTAGCATCGGTGAAACACGACCTCCTATCGCACTTGCATAAGTATCCAATACTTATATATATGAGAACTATGACGTTGTGCCTCACAACGCGCACAAGTGCAATACTAGCCTATTCCGCATTATCGATGTCCTGTCTCGATAATACTCCGGCTAGGGATATTTAATGATTAATCCTTCAGGGATTGATACTGTCTCATATCATTCTCAATCCAGGAACTAATCATATGAACCTCTCTTCATTTATACATTTTGGTGATCTAATCACAAATGATGAGAGTGCAATTTCCTTGTCACATAGTTAATTTGTACAACAACACCGTGATCTGTACAAATAGTGACGCTATGGGTCATTTTGTCCAACATGGTGATCTAATCACAAATAATGAGAGTGCAATTTCCTTGTCACATAATTAATTTGCTACAACAACACAATGATCTGTGCAAATTGTGACGCTATGGGTCATTTTGTCCAACAATCTCCCACTTGGCACATAGCCAGTCACTCAAGTGTCCCACACCCGAACTATGTACGGTTTGCTCAAATTACTGAGGAAAGGTTTTCGTCAGCGGATTTGCTTAATTATCGTTTGACGCGATTTACACGATCATCACATCGCCACGATGTATGATATAGAAGTATATATCTGGATCGTCGATGAGACCATTAATTCTTTAGCCTGTGCTGATACCTAGCTCAGCTGCTAACAGAATCATATCTAATCTAATTAGATTTATTACGACCCAAATGGCTTCTATTGCTGCCTCAGCTACATCAATAATCCGCATTTGTTGTATTTCGAAACAGTTATCTTGCTCGGAATATTTCCAGCTATTGTCCCGTTATTCAAACTTTATAGTACCGCAGTATTTACCGGTTTGGAAACTTGCAGCAGTGATCCTAGTCACTTCAAGTTCTCCTACTCCATAATTTAAGACAGCATCTTTAGTTCTCTAAGATACTAATAGATGTCCTTAACTTCAATCAATGACTATCACTTGGATTGTCTGATTGTGACTCCATATGCTCAAAGCGTATGAGACACCATATAAAGTACATTTTAAATGTACAATTTCCCAGAGAGTGTAACAACTGTTGGACAAAATGACACATAGCGTCACTATTGCACAAATCATTTGTGTGTTGAAGCAAATTAACTATGTGACAAGGAAATTGCACTCTCACATTGTGATTAGATCACCATAGATATATAATTGAAGAGAGGGTCCCTATGATTAGTTCCTGGACTGAGAATGATATGAGACAGTATCAGTCCCAGAAGGTTTAATCATTAAATATCCCTAGCCGGAGTATTATCGAGACTGGACATCGATAATGCGGAATAGGCTAGTATTGCACTTGTGTACGTTGTGAGGGCACAACGGCATAGTTCTTATATATATAAGTATCGGATACTTATGCAAGTGCGATAGGAGGTCGTGTTTCACCGATGGTACGGGAAACAGCTTCGCTCTGGATAGACCCCTCAGAATCCCATTGGTATTATGACTATGTGTCTATGGGAGGCCGAAATCAAGGTAGGTGTGTATAGTCTTAACCTGAGACTTACATCGCTAATACTTGCGATAATCGTCGTAGACTTTGGTCTTGGTTGTACATGGCTTTAACCGGTTCTGCGTACACCACTTCTGGGTTTATCAGAGAGTCGTAGTGATTGGTGTGATGTCAAGACGGAAGTATCACTCCAGTCATAGTGGAGATGATGTCACGCAGGATACGGTATAGTGCTCTTAAGTGCTGGCCGGCCATCGGGATATTATGACAAGGTCATGTATATCCGATTATAGAGACTAGTTACCAGACATCCGACTTGTGCTTCGGACGGCGCAGACACTTATCCAGCCCCAGCCCTAGCACGTGACTATCAGATACTGGGCTGATATACGCAATACTACGGTATACTACGCTTGATACAGATCTATATATTCCTGTAAGAATATTTCTGGAGAATGGGTAGGCATGGCGCTTCGCTAGAAGCCAACCTTGTCTTGTAAATCGGTTTATAAACGTAGTACGAGGTACTTACGTGTTCGGATAGTCCAACGACCGTATTTACTGCCAACATATCCGGAGATCTCATGGGTCGCTTCCCGAAGATTCACCGATGACGTATGACTCGCACTTTAATTAATCTGGGATTAATTAGAAGAGAGAGAAAATTAATCTGGGATTAATTCGATGAGAGAGAAAATTAATCTGGGATTAATTACGGAGATATTTATCTAGGATAAAATATTAATAAAGAGAGAGAACGATTAATTTGGAATTAATCGATAAGATAATATATTCGATATATTATACGAAATTGGATTTCGACGCGGAATTAAAATTGGATTTTAATTCGGGCGAACGAATTAATTTGGAATTAATTCGTTAGCGACGTGAATAGTCCATTTCGCTTGGCGTAATCATTTAATTACGAAGCGACGGAAAATTCGTTAATTTGGAATTAGCGAACCCGAGCCCGGAGAGTGATTGCGAGCACATTCGCTTTCGAATTCGTTCGTGGCACGCAAGTCACATCAAGCGTCAAATCGCTAGTCGCATCAATTGTCAAATCATTGTCACTTGAGTGATGTGATGTTGTGACATGACATGTTGTCACTTATTAAGTGACTTGATGTAAAAAGTGAAAGGTGATGGAAAGGCATTATTGCTTTTGCTTTTGACCTTTTGACTTTGCTTTTGAAAGTAAAAAGGTGGTAAATGCTTTTATTAATTTTTGAAATTATTAAAAACCTTTACACCTTTCATTCTCTCTCTCTCCAACCACCATTCGCGTTTTCTCTCTCCCTTTTCCATGTTTTTCAGGGTTTTTGAAACAAAAATTAAAATTTGCTTCTCTCTTCTCGGTCATGGACCGATTTTCTTCATTTTTTTTTTTTGGTTTGTTCGTAACTAAAGAGAAAGCTAATGATCTTGTTGCAAGATCTAAGTGCTAGCACACACATGGGTAATTACAAGGTGATAGGGAAGTGAGTTGTGAGCATGGAAAGCTTGAAGCTTGGAGCTTCAATGGTGTCACCCATGGCCGAATCTTGGACCTTCAAGGAGCATCAAAACCGAGCCATTACATGTCTTGGAGAAGCCATTGCCGACCTTTGAAGCTTGTATTCTTAGTTGTATCAAAACCAATCAATGTGAGTATGTATTCCGCCATTATTCCTCGATGTATTCATGCGATTTTGTGCTTGAATTTGTTGATCTTGGGACCTTTAGAAACTCAACAATGGTATCAGAGCTTTGATCAAGCATGAAAAAGTTAGGGTTAAAATTGGGTAAACTCGATTTAGGCCTGATTTGGTTGAATTGTTTGATGAAGTATGCTTGAATGAGGTTGAATTGAAGTTCTGTATGATCAATTTCATGAAATTGGATTGGATTCAATTTTCCCTAAATTTTGGGCATGACAAATTGGGTAAAATCAATTGAAGCATGATTTGATTAAATTGATTGATTAAGTATGCTTAAATGTTGTTGAATTAATGATTGATTGGATCAATTTGAAGAAATTATGTTTGGAACAAATTTCCTCCCCAATTTTTTATGTTGGCATAAAGTGACAATTTGGGTAAACTTGATTTTGAGCATATTTTGTGAAATTGGATGAATGAGAATGCTTAAAGTATGTTTAATTTAAGATTGATTGGATCAATTTGTTGAAATTGTGTTTGGAACAAATTTCCCCCCAAATTTCTTATGTTGGCCGAAATTAAAGAACCCTAAATTTCTTGGTGATTTTGTTTGTTTGATCATTGGATGACTTAAAACAATTGGGTAATGTTGTTTTGAAGTTCAATTTGATTGAATTTTGATTTGGAACAATTTTCCCAAATTAAAGTGGCTTGGCCGAATTCAATTGAATTGAAATTCATTGTGTTTTTTGATTTTAATTCATTGGATGAATTGAATTGATTTGGGAAATGATGATTGTGGATTCGATTGGATTGAAACCGAATCGGATTGGAAAAACCCCTAATTGCCGAGAACAAAAGCATGTAAATTGGGTTTGATTTTAAATAATTGTGTTGGACACTATTTAATGTTAAAGTGCATGATTAAGTATGCTGATTGATGTTTTAGAAATATTAATTGGGTGGTTAATTGTGTATTACACTTAGGTTAATTAATTATGGAATTTAGAATTTTATAAGTTAATTAATTGGGCTTATTTTTGGAAATTGGGCCTTTAAGGGTTGTGATTGGGCTTTTGGGCTTTGTTGTACAAAGTGGAGTTTTAGGCAAATTTGGTTGGATCCAATTGGGCCTAAAACCGCATCCATAAAGTCCAATTATGACTTAATGGACCTTAATTATTTAATTGGGCTAATGGGCCAAAATTGATTTCTGGGCTTATGGGGTAACTCCCGGATTGGATTTTGGTTGTTCGGTTTGACCCGAGTTGACCAAAAGTCCACGCCTTATAGAAATTAATTAAAAGCCCATTGGACTTTAATTAAATAAACATTAGATGTTAATCGGGCTTTGAGACCCGTTGAATTAAATTTGGAATTAAGTCGTAAAGGTTCGTTAATAAAAGTGTAATATTAATTTGGAATTAATAGTGAATTAGAATTAAATGCGTATTAAATTGGATTTAATTATGTAGTTTAATTTAATTCAAGAATTCGTACTTTGAGTACTTATTCGCAAAACGAGTTTGACTCGAGCAAAAATCAAATCGTTGTTTGAACATTGGATGGTCACTAATTATCAGATTAATTAATTGGATTAGATTGATTGATAACATGCTTGTATGAATACATGGTTGTGATGCATGAATAATGTATATCAGATGGATATTAGTCGGTGGGACAATTTTGGAAATTGTAATAAATTTGATTTATTAATTGGACCTGCGTGTCCAGCCTTATCACCTCTATACTCTTTGTATTCTCTTCTCACCTATTCCCCTCAATGTAAATGAGGTTTCTTTAGAAGTGTAGTGTAACGGTAGAAGTAAATACATGTGCTAGCTTTGGAGAGAGAAAATGAGAGATTTGATCTAGGATCAATGTAAAGTATCCATCCGCATATCATTATTATTTATTTCATATGCGCTTTATTATGGTTTAGAATGCATGTTTAAGGGTGTATGATGATGAGACCTTATAAAGATAATAAATTGGTAGCCAATTTGCACGAGAAAATCCCTCGCTCAATATCAAGTGTTTTTCCTTCCATTGAGTGATTCTCACTCAAGATCCGAGATTGGCATTGGGTTGTTGGCCAAAGTCAAGCCCTTTGTCCGTCGAAGATGTGTTTGAATCACGAGAGTTTTGTTCCATATCGGTGTCTTGTCCAAGTTGTGGTTTGTTGGCCAAAGTCAAAACCACTTCTTGTCCATCGACATTGATTACGAAGCTTTCCATGGTCAATGGGTCACACTTGACTGGGATCACTAGGTTTGTTGTGCCAAAGCCAAGGCTTAGTTGATTCAGAGGAAAAAGGTTAGGTAATACATTGGATGTATTGGCATAAATAAGATATATGTTTAGGATTTGGATATCCGCCTACTGGATCTAGGAATTGGATGGGATCCAATTGATCTTCGAGATCTACCTAGTTAATTATCATACATTTGTTGGCCAAAGTCAAGATTGTGTGATATTTAACGGGATCCTAGCCCACTAGGAAACACGGTTTCCCGAGTACTCGACAAAGGGTTAGAGGCTCGCCGAAAAATAGTGGGAGGCAAGAATTGAATTTGCAATACTCGTTCAATTACTCGCCATACGCGCTCATTCAAATTATTTCGTCGTTAGATTAAATGTTAGTTGGACTAATATTTAAAGATATAAAAAATGAAAGATTAATGTTTTAAATTTACATAATCCTGGGCTAAAATGTATTTAAAACGGTTTTATTTTTCAAATTGGGAAAAATTTCAGAATGGTCCTGGAAAAATAATAACTTATTTTATTTGATAAAATAACGTATTATGCCTAAGCCTGGAGTTAAGCAAATAGTAGAGCATAATCTTTGGAAGATCATGTAATGATAACTTAAGTGCTTAATCCATATGTTTATCATAATTATGTTCACAACAAGTATTAAAATTGGATTTTAGATACTTAGTGTGGTACATAAAATATATATATATTGATGTTCAGAATCTATTTTGAACAGGATACTGACTTCAATTGAGATTTATCTGTGAATTGAAAACGGGACGAAAGTCGCTGTTTTAACAGTAGATATCTGAATTTAGGAATTCGGGTTAGTACTTAAATTTAGAAACTGTTAAAATGTAGCTAGTTTGACTAGAAACATTATCTCTATATCGCGTATAACCCGCTGCGGGTGTACCTTTATATTCTAGAACACTAAATTATTTCATTATATAAAGATGATATTGAGATAAACACATTAGATGTGAATAACAGAATTTATATTATGAATATAAATGATATCTCAATTATATAACATGACAAATAAATAGCTCAAATTGATTTGATCAGTTAAGAAACTTAATTGTGGCATAGTTGTCAGGGACACTACTAAACAAGAATCGTATATCCGCACTTTTGAAGAGCGGGTACTAGGACTGATTTGATTCCATTCAAATAAAGTCTACGAATCTAGTCTATTTGGGCAAAGTGCCTAAAACACTATTACTACTTGGTAAAAGTGTAAATGCCACCGATCTGTTAGCCCTACTTCATAGTGAAGCAAGGGGGCCCATGTCTAGCTAGGCTAGATATGGATTTGAATATTTCGTGACCTGTACGGATGTGGCATCGCGTATGGTTATATGTTTCTTTTGAAACACAAATCAGAAACTTTTAGAGTTTCGACACGAAATAGACAAATAGATCGGCTAAAGTATTAAACCGTCATGGTAAGACTGTAATGGAAAATACTTAAGCAATAAGTTTCTAGTTTTTATGAAAGAGTATAGTATTCTTTCAAATAAGGACTCCTCCCGGAATACGTCAGTTTGACGGTGTGTCCGAACGGATTAACCGAATTTTGTTAGACATAATAAGGTTAAACGGATAAGCTTTAAACAGTGCAAGAACTTATTTTGAATAAGGTTCCATAATAATCTGTTTGACAGATATCATATTAGATATGAACGGGAAAGAAACCGGGTTTCTCATTCCTGATAATTTGGGTATGCTAGGCATATGTTTGGATGATACCAAACTAAAACCCAAATAGGATAAGTGCCAAATGTAGGTTATCCTAGGGATACCATAAGTATTATACTTATACATCTCACAAGAGAACAATTAGATTGTTACTCACCATACGGTTTTCCTGAAAGGAATACCGATATGCAGTGGTAAGTGGGAGGATAGTATAACTCGATGGAAATCGGAGTAATACTGTTCAAGGCATTGAATCTTAATGGAACATGAATAGTTCATCCAGGATGAGACTATTACCATTAATCTTCGAATACACAAGAACCGCGTAGGTCGGATAGAGTCAGAAAACAACATGGGGTATGGGTTTCTGATCGCACCTCATAAAGATGTCTATCTTATTGAGGAATACTAACTGACTACGTATGAGGAAGTGATACAAGGTATCAACTCCCTAATTATGGCAAAGTGTCATGTAATCTGAAATGGATTCCATGTATATCAACCACTTTGGATACTAGTTGACGTACCACAAGACATTGTGCCTATTGATACTATATGTCTTCTAGGAAGACATACATGGATGACAACATACCAACGTATAAAGCTAGGCTTTAACGGAAAGGTATCGTTATCAACATTGTGTTGATTACGAATCAACTTTTTACCTGTTGCCACGGTAAATCCATTTGGATAATGCAGATTATTCGATCCATGATTGGATTGAAGCAAGCATTAGGTTCTTGGAATTATCGTTGTGATATAATCATAATGATGTATGATTTAATTCAAAACGAAAATAATTCTAGTGTATATATAAGAAGGTTACTAGGAGCGCACTGATAGTGGCTGTCCTATAAAATAATGATAATACGTCATTTCTTGGAAATGATATTCCCATAAAAAAAATATCGGCGAAAGCTTGGCTTTCGCAATACTCTCCTAGAAACCGTACATTGAAAAATGTACGAGACCTGGTGTATCATACGCTTTGAGCATATGGATTCACAAACAGGCCAATCCGAGTGATAGTCACTGGATTGATGTTAAGAACATCCGTTAGTATCTTAGAGAACTAATGATGCTGTCTTAGTCTATGGAGAAGGAGAACTTGAAGTGACTGGGGACACTGTAGCAAGTTTCCTATAACCGATAAAGACGACTAAAAGTCGCAAACGGTACTATATAGTTTGAATAACGGTACAGTGAGCTGGAAATCTTCCAAGTAAGATACTGTTACCGAATAAACAACAAACGCGGGTTGTTGCTGCAGCTGAAGCAGCAATAGAAGTCATTTGGGTCGATACAAATCTAATTAGATTAGATATAGTTCTGTTAGCAGCTGAGCTAGGCGTCAGCACATGCTAAAGAATTAATGGTCTCATCAACAATCCAGATATATACATACTTATATCTCATCTGATTCATTCGGATCATATATCGTGGCGATGTGATGATCGAATAAATCGCATCAAGATGATAATCATGCAAATCCCCTGACGAATGCATTTCTCAGCAGTTTGAGCCAACCGTACATAGTTCGGGTGTAGGACACTTGAGTGACTGGCTATGTGCCAAGTGGGAGATTGTTGGACAAAATGACCCATAGCGTCACTATTTGCACAGATCATTGTGTTGTTGTAGCAAATTAACTATGTGAAAAGGAAATTGCACTCTCATCATCATTTGTGATTAGATCACCATAGATATATAAATGAAGAGAGGTCCCTATGATTAGTTCATGGACTGAGAATGATATGAGACAGTATCAGTCCCAGAAGGTTTAATCATTAAATATCCCTAGCCGGAGTATTATCGAGACTGGACATCGATAATGCGGAATAGGCTAGTATTGCACTTCTGTGCGTTGTGAGGGCACAACGGCATAGTTCTCATATATATAAGTATCGGATACTTATGCAAGTGCGATAGGAGGTCATGTTTCACCGATGGTACGGGAAACAGCTTCGCTCTGGATAGACCCCTCAGAATCCCATTGGTATTATGACTATGTGTCTATGGGAGGCCGAAATCAAGGTAGGTGTGTATAGTCGTAACCTGAGACTTACATCGCTAATACTTGCGATAATCGGTAGACTTTGGTCTTGGTTGTACATGGCTTTTACCGGTTCTGCGTACACCACTTCTGGGTTTATCAGAGAGTCGTAGTGTATTGGGTGTGATGTCAAGACGGAAGTATCACTCCAGTCATAGTGGAGATGATGTCACGCAGGATACGGTATTAGTGCTCTTAAGTGCTGGCCGGCCATCGGGATATTATGACAAGGTCATGTATATCCGATTATAGAGACTAGTTACCAGACATCCGACATGTGCTTCGGACGGCGCAGACACTTATCCAGCCCCAGCCCTAGCACGTGACTATCAGATACTGGGTAGGCATGGCGCTTTGCTAGAAGCCAACCTTGTCTTGTAAATCGGTATAAACGTAGTACGAGGTACTTACGTGTTCGGATAGTCCGACAACCGTATTTACTGCCAACATATCCGGAGATCTCATGGGTCGCTTCCCGAAGATTCACCGATGACGTATGACTCGCACTTTAATTAATCTGGGATTAATTAGAAGAGAGAGAAAATTAATCTAGGATTAATTCGATGAGAGAGAAAATTAATCTGGGATTAATTACGGAGATATTTTATCTAGGATAAAATATTAATAAAGAGAGAGAACGATTAATTTGGAATTAATCGATAAGATAATATATTCGATATATTATAAAATTTATTATATGAATTGGATTTCGACGCGGAATTAAAATTGGATTTTAATTCTGGCGAACGAATTAATTTGGAATTAATTCGTTAGCGATGTGAATAGTGATTTCGCTTGACGTAATCATTTAATTACGAAGCGACGGAAAATTCGTTAATTTGGAATTAGCAAACCCGAGCCCGAGAGTGATTGCGAGCGCATTCGCATTTCGAATTCGTTCGCGGCACGCAAGTCACATCAAGCGTCAAATCGCTAGTCGCATCAATTGTCAAATCACTTGTCACTTTGAGTGATGTGATGTGACATGACATGTTGTCACTTTATTAAAGTGACTTGATGTAAAAAGTGAAAGGTGATGGAAAGCATTATTGCTTTTGCTTTTGACCTTTTGACTTTGCTTTTTGAAAGTAAAAAGGTGGTAAATGTTTTTATTAATTTTTGAAATTATTAAAAACCTTTTACACCTTTCATTCTCTCTCTCCAACCACCATTCACGTTTTCTCTCTCCCTTTCCACGTTTTTTAGGGTTTTTGAAACAAAAATGAAATGCTTCTCTCTCTCTCGGTCATTGACCGATTCTCTTCATTTTTTTTTGGTTTGTTCGAACTAAATGGAGAAGCTAATGATCTTGTTGCAAGATCTAAGTGCTAGCACACACCATGGGTCATTACAAGGTGATAGGGAAGTGAGTTTGTGAGCATGGAAAGCTTGAAGCTTGGAGCTTCAATGGTGTCCACCCATGGCCGAATCTTGGACCTTCAATGAGCATCAAAACCGAGCCATTACATGTCTTGGAGAAGCCATTGCCGACCTTTGAAGGCTTGTATTCTTAGTTGCATCAAAACCAATCAATGTGAGTATGTATTCCGCCATTATTCCTTGATGTATTCATGCGATTTTGTGCTTGAATTTGTTGATATTGGGACCTTAATTAGAAACTCAACAACAACTCAAAATCTATCCTTGTAGATCTTTATTCTTTGAATAAAGGTTGTTACTCCCCAGAATTCTACGGAGAATTTCTATGAAAGAATATCTATGAAAGCCAAGCTTTCTCAATTGCTTTATGGGAATTTCATTGTCAGTGCCCTCCCACTAACCTCCTTATATACACAAGAATTATTTCGTTTTGAGTCAAATCATAAACCATTATGATTATTTCAAAACGTCAGTTCCAAGAACTTTATGCTTGTTTCAATCCAAACATGGATCGAATAACCCGCAACCTTGTTTGTCGGTTATACAAAATCGTCAGGATGTTGTAAGCATCCTCCAAAAGGTTTCCTTTTCAGGAAAGCGATTTTGATCTGCAACTGACACATTTCATAAATGAAATATGCAGTTATCAACAAGCATCTTCAAAATGGATTTACCCTGGCAACAGGTAAAAGGTTGAACCGTTATTAACACAATGTTGATAACGATACCTTTCCGTCAAAAGCCCAGCTTTGTACGTTGGTATGTTGCCTTCCATGTATGTCTTCCTTGAAGACGTTTATGTACCAATAGGCACAATGCCTTGTGGTACAACAACTAGTATCCAAAATAGTTGTTATATATGGAATCCATTTCGGATTCATGGCACTTTGCCATAATAGGGAGTCGATACCTCATATCACTTCCTCAAAACGTAGTCGGTGGATATACCTTCATAAGATTGACATCTTTATGAGGTTAGATCAGAAACTCATACCCTAGGTCGTTTTCTGACTCTATCCGATCTACTCAGTTCTTGTGTATTCGAAGATTAATGGTACAGATTCATCATTGATGAACTATTTGTGTTCCATTACGGACCTTGTGCCTTGAACAGTATTACTCCGATTTTCATCGAGTATCACTATCCTCCCACTGACCACTGCATATCGGTATTCCTCTCAGGAAAAACCGCATGGTGAGCAACAATCACATTGTTCTCATGTGAGATTTATAAGTACTATACTTATGGTTTCCCTTAGGATAACCTATATTGGCACTTATCCAATTTGGGTCCTTAGTTTGGTATCATCCAAACGTTATGCCTGGCATACCCAAATTATCAGGAATGAGAAACCTCGTTTCTTCCATGTTCATATCCTATATGACATCTGTCAAACAGATTTATATGGAACCTTATTCTAAATAAGTTATTGCACTGTTAAAACTTATCCGTTGAAGGAAATGGTAGCTCAGAGCGACTCAAGATTAGCCTTATCATGTCTAACATGATTCGGTTAATCCATTCGGACACACCGTCACTTTGACGTGTTCCGAGAGGAGTCCCCATTTGAAAGAATACTATACTCTTTCAAGTATATAAGAAACTTATTGCTTAAGTATTTTCCATTACGGTCTTACCGTGACGGTATAATACTATAGCTGATCTGTTTGTCTATTTCGTGTCGAAACTCTAAAAGTTTCCGATTTGTGTTCTTCAAAAGAACACATAACCATAACGTGATGCCACATCCGTTTAAGGTCACGAAATATTCATGTTCACATCTAGCCTAGCTAGATATGGGCCCACTTACTTCACCATGAATAGGGCTAACAGGTCGGTGGCCATTATACTATTACCAAGTAAATAGTATTTTAGGTACTTTACCTAATAAACTAGATTCGCAGACCTTATTTGAATAGTCAAATCAGTCCTAGTACCCACTCTTCAAAAGTGTGGATATACGAGTCTCGTTAAATTGTGTCCTAGACAACAATGCAACAAATAAGTCTCTATTGATCAAATCAATTTGAGCTATTTATTTGTCATTTTATATGTTTGAGATTTTATTTATATTCAAAATATAAATTCTATTATTTACATCTAATGTATCTATCTCAGTATCATCTTTATATAATAAAACATTTAGTGTTCTATAATATAAATGTTTTTATCTGTAACGGATTAAACACTGATATAGAGATAATGTCTCTAGTCAAACTAGTTACATTATAACAGTTCCTAATTTAAGTACACACCCAAATGGTAGTTCCTAAACTTAGGTATCTACGGTCGAAACAGCGACTTTCGTCCCGTTTCCGATTCGCAGAGAAATCTCGGCTTGAAGTCAGTATCCAGCTCATAGCGGATTCTGAACATCAATACATATATTTTATGTACCACACTAAGTATTTAAAATCCAATTTCAATACTAGTAGTGAACATAACTTTGACAAATTTTTTAAAGTTAGAGCCTCGCCCTTTCTTTAATTCCTTCGTGTCTGCCATATCCAAATGGTAGTCACTTTGGTATATGTCAATTATCTTTTCAATATTTTAGGAACCTTAGGCCAAGCCTTGGGTTTTTAGAATATCGAAACGATGTGCACCTCGTGCTACATGCCCAATTGCAAACTTTGACTTTATCTCCTCTAGAATAGTCAATTAATTCTCCAAGAATTATAAATTGCAATTTTAATACTTCTTAAATCTAAAATTAGATTTATGACAAGTATATTAAATTAAGCACTAAAGTCATCATCACATAAATCTTCCAAAGATTTATGCTGCTCTTATTTGCTTAATTTTGGGCTTAAGGTATAATAAGTTATTTTATCAAATAAAGTAACCTATTATTTATTCCCAATTTGAAAATTAAAGTCGTTTAAATACATTTTCACCCAGGATTATGTCTTAAACATTAATCTTTCATTTATATCTTGATTCTAATAGTCCAACTATTTAATCAACGATTTGTGGTACTATTTATTATAATGATTATAATAGTCCAACTATATAATCAAATATAATCTAAATTAATTAACCTCAATTACATTGATTACTATAATCCAATTATAAAATCAACTGTAAACTGAAATTAATTAATTCAAATATATTGATTAATATAATCCAATTATATATAATCAAATATAATACAGTCCAACTGTTTATTAAAACAACAATTTAAATATTAGTCCAACTAACATTTAATATTACGACGAAATAATTTGAATGAGCGCGTATGGCAAGTAATTGAACGAATATTGCAAATTCAATTCTTGCCTCCCACTATTTTTCGTCGAGCCTCCAACCCTCTGTCGGTAGTACTCGGGAAACCGTGTTTCCTAGTGGGCTAGGATCCCGTTAAATATTACACAATCTTGACTTTGGCCAACAAATTGTATGATAATTAACTAGGTAGATCTCTAAGATCAATTGGATCCAATCCAATTCCTAGATCCAGTAGGTGGACATCCAAGTCCTAAACATATATCTTATATATGCCTATATATCGAATATATACCCTAACTTTTTTCCTCTGAATCAACTAGGCCTTGGCTTTGGCACAACAAACCTAGTGATCCCAGTCAAGCGCGAACCCATTGACCATGGAAGCTTCGTAATCAATGTCGTTGGACAAGAAGTGGTCTTGACTTTGGCCAATAAACCACAACTTAGACAAGACACCGATATGGAACAAAGCCTCATGATTCAAACACATCTTCGACGGACAAGGGCTTGACTTTGGCCAACAACCCATGCCAATCTAGGATCTTGAGCAAGAATCACTCAATGGAAGGAAAAACGCATGATATTTGATGAGGGTTTTTCGTGTGCAAATTGGCTACCAATTAATTATCTTTGTTAAGGTCTCATCATCATACACCCTGAAACATGCATTCTAAATACATAATAAAGCGCATATGATAAAATAATAATGATATGCGGATGGATATTTTACACATTGATCCTAGATCAAATCTCTCACTTTCTCTCTCTCCCGCTAGCACAAATATTTCTTCTACCCGTTACACTACACTTCTAAAGAAACCTCATTTACATTGAGGGGAATAGGTGAGAAGAGAATACAAAGAATATGAGGTGATAAGGCTGGACTCGCAGGTCCAATTAATAAATCAAATTTATTACAACAATTTCCAAAATCGCCCCACCCGACTAATATCCATCCGATATACATTATTCAAACATCACAACCATGTATTCATACAAGCATGTTATCAATCAATCTAATCAAATTAATTAATCTGATAATTAGTGATCATCCAATGTTCAAACAACGATTTGATTTTGTTCGAGTCAAACTCGTATTGCGAACACGTACTCAAAGTACGATTTCTCAAATAAAATTAAATTACATGATTAAATCCATTTAATACATATTTAATTCTAATTCATTATTTAATTCCAAATTAAATATTACACTATAAAATAAACCTTTACGAATTAAATTCCAAATTTAATCGTTACGGGTCTCAAAGCCCGATTAATATCCAATATTAATTTAATTAAAGTCTAATGGGCTTTTAATTAATTTCTTGAGGCGTGGACTTTTGGTCAACTCGGGTCAAACCGAATAACCAAAATCCAATCCGGGAGTTACCCCATAAGCCCATAAATTAATTTAGGCCCATTAGGCCCAATTAAACGTTAAAGGTTCATTAGTCGCATTTGGGCCTTTTGGAAGCGGTTTTGGGCCTAATTGGATCCAACCAATTTTGGCCTAAACAACTTTGTACAACAAAGTCCAATAAACCCAATAACAACTTTAAAAGCCCAAATCCAATTTTAAGGCCCAATAATTTAATTTCAAAAATTCCAAATTTTCCAATTAAATTACCTAAAGTGTATAGCATTATTAATTACCCAAATCAAAGTTTCCAAAACACTAAATTTGTCCAATTAATCATGCTTAACATCAATGAATCATGTCCAACATAATTTGATCAAAATCAAACCCAATTTCATGCTTCAAGTGTCTCGGCCAAAGAGGGAAATTATGCCCAAATCAAATTCAATCCAATTGAACCAAATTAAACATAAATTCAACATCCCCAAATAATTTGCAAGTCATCCAATGAACAAAAAATCAAAAATCCAAGACAATATTAGGGTTAATATTTTCGGCCATCACAAGCAAATTGGGGAAAATTGTTCCAAACACTTTTTCATCAAATTGATCTAATCAATCATCAATTAAACAACATTTAAGCATTCTAATTCATCCAATTTCATTAAACATGCTCAAAATCAAGTTTACCCAAATTAAAGTTTTGGCCAACAATAAGCAAATTGGGGAAAATCAATCCAATTAATTTTTCTTCAAATTGATTACATATAACTCTAAGTTATTCATATACAAACATTCTTAAACAAACAATTTGTCAAAATCATGCTTAAATCAAAAAGCCCCAAATTTTGCTCAAGAACCCTAAAAACGTTTTATGCACAAATGGCTCAGATACCGTTGTTGAGTTTCAATCAAGTCCCAAGGATCATAAATCATGCATAAACGAGTTGAATACATATCAAAGGAGGTGCGGAATAACTCACATTGATCGGTAGAGATGCAACAAAGATGGACCAAATTTGCACTTCATGTTTCTGCATCCCTCCAAGCTAGGCAATGGCAGTGAACTGCAGCTCCATTTTCGGCTTTGGGTGGTCCTCCATTGATGCTCCAAGCTCCAAGCTTCACAAGGTGATTCCTTGCTCACGAAATCACTTCCCTAACACCTTTGTATTCCTCAATGAGTGTGCTAGCACATAGATCTTGCAACAAGATCATTTCTTTCTCCTTTATTGATCGGTCAAACCAGAAAAATTGAGGAGAAGAATCGGTCAAGACCGAGAGAGAAGATGAAGAAGTTTTTGGCTCCAAAATGAGCAAAAAAAAATGTACAGAGGAGAGAGAGGAGGGAAAAGAAAAAGTAATAGGTTTTATTGATTTATTTTCCAAAAATAAATAAAACATATATACCAAAATCTTTTTCCAAAAGTAAAGCATTAAATGCTTGTCAATCAACACAAATCAACTCACATCAATCACTCAAATGTCACATCACTCAAAGTGACATGTGATTTGACGCTTGATGTGATTTGCGATTTGACGCTTGATTTGACTTGCGTGCCACACTCGAATTCGAAATGCGAATGCGCTCGCAAACAATCCCGGGCTCGGGTTCGCTAATTCCAAATTAACGAATTTTCCGTTGCGTCGTAATTAAATGATTACGCCTAGCGAATTCACTATTCATGTCGCTAACGAATCAATTCCAAATTAATTCGTTCGCCCGAATTAAAATCTAATTTCAATTCTGCGTCGAAATCTAATTTCGTTATAATATATCGAATATATTAATTTATCGATTAATTCCAAATTAATCGTTCTCTCTCTTTAACGATATTTTATCCGAGATAAAATATCTCCGTAATTAATCCCAGATTAATTTTCTCTCTCATCGAATTAATCCCAGATTAATTAAAGTGCGAGTCATATGTCATCGGTGAATCTTCAGGAACCGACCCATGAGATCTCCGGATATGTTGGCAGTAAATACGGTCGTCGGACTATCCGAACACGTAAGTATCGCGTACTACGTTATACCGATTTACAAGACAAGGTTGGCTTCTAGCAAAGCGCCATGCCTACCCAATTCTTCAGAAATATTCTTACAGGAATATATAGATCTGTACCAAGCATAGTATACCGTAGTATTGTGCATATCGGCCCAGTATCGAATAGTCACGTGCTAGGGCTGGGGCTGGATAAGTGTCTGCCCCGTCCAAAGCACATGTCGGATGTCTGGTAACTAGTCTCTATAATCAGATATGCATGACCTAGTCATAACATCCCGATGGTTGCGCAACACTTAAGAGCACTAATACCATATCCTGCGTGACATCATCTCCACTATGACTGAAGTGATACTTCCGTCTTGACATCACACCCAATACACTACGACTCTCTGATAAACCCAGAAGAGGTGTACGCAGAACCGGTTAAAGCCCTGTACCACCAAGACCAAAGTCTATCGATTATCGTAAGTATTAGCGATGTAAGTCTCAGGTTAAAACTATACACACCTACCATGATTTCAGCCTCCCATAGACACATAGTCATAATACCAATGGGATTCCGAAGGGTCTATCCAGAGCGAAGCTGTTTCCCGTACCATCGGTGAAACACAACCTCCTATCGCACTTGCATAAGTATCCAATACTTATATATATGAGAACTATGATGTTGTGCCCTCACAACGCACACAAGTGCAATACTAGCCTATTCCGCATTATCGATGTCCAGTCTCGATAATACTCCGCCTAGGGATATTTAATGATTAATCCTTCGGGGATTGATACTGTCTCATATCATTCTCAATCCAGGAACTAATCATAGGGACCTCTCTTCATTTATATATCTATGGTGATCTAATCACAAATGATGAGAGTGCAATTTCCTTGTCACATAGTTAATTTGCTACAACAACACAATGATCTGTGCAAATAGTGACGCTATGGGTCATTTTGTCCAACAGTACTATTGCATAAAATCCTTTCATTACAATTGGCACAAATAATGGACCATTCCGAACAAAACGGTTTGAGGTCTTCCCTTGCGATGGGTGAATGTGGCCTTAAATCATTTCCCAGTTCACACTGGGTGGCGACTCCATTTATTCTCCGGTTTAGTCCCCCGTGGGCTACTCCGTACTCCCGATCGGGCCGTGAACCCAGATAGCGTCGCCGATTTATGTGTTCTACAACCGCCCATTTACAATTTTGACTAAGCCTATTATGGGGATCGTTCCATTGTCTAGAAATGACGAATTAGGCCTTCAGTAATCACGGTTGTGGGGATGAACTTGGAGATATCCAAAAGTATACAAATATGCCATAACAAGGCGTATCCCTCCTGGATGAAAGCCAGTACGGATATCAGACTCTTGCGTTTGGCATATTCGGATCATGTTTGGACTTCCTAAACCCATCAAGGTTTTCATACAAGTTGGCCCGTTATCATTTTTAAGCGTTCAATCAGAGTATCGCGAGGTGCAAACTTGTCCCAGTTGAAAAGGCCCAACAGGTTTACACTTTTACGATAAGATGGCTAAATAACTTTAAATGATAGGGGGCCCAAACATAAGGTGGCCCACTGTCATTTTGAAAACTTTTGGCCCAACCACCATAAGATGAAAAATTGTCCCGGTTTAAGTGGCCCAACAAGTTCGTATCCCATAACGAGAGGTCCAAATGGATCCAAATAATAATGGTCACAAACACAAGCATAAGGGTAGCTTCTAGAGGACATATGACTATGGTTCATATGTGGGCCTATAAGGGTATGGATAAATGTTGGACAATTATGACCAATAGCATCACTATTTGTAAAGAACATTGTGTTTTTTGTACAAATTAACTATGTAACAAAAGGAAATTGTTATTTTATCATTATTATAATTAGATTACTTTGATATATAATGATAAAAGTCCATTGTTTAAATTGGACTAATAAGCTATGACACAGTATTAATCCACAAACGGTTTAATCATTAAATATCCCTAGTTATAGTATTATTGAGACTGGACATCGATAATGCGGAATAAACTAGTATTACACTTGTGCGCATTATGGAAGCTTAATGGCATAGTTTTCATTTATTTAGGTAATGGATACTTATGCAAGTGTAATAAGAGGTTCTGTTAGCGGTTGGACAGGGAACAGTTTCACTCTGGATAGACCCCATCGGAATCTCATTGGTAGTATGACTATGTGTCTATGGGAATCCAAATCAGGGTAGGTGTTTATGATCTTTAACCTGAGACTTAAATCACTATTACTTGCGACATTTAGTTTACTTTGATATTGGTCGTCTGGAGTTTTAACAGGTTCTGTGTACTCCTCTATTGGGTTTACTGAGAATCGTACTGTATTGGATATGATGTATAGATAAGAGTATCACTTCAGTCATATGAAGATGATGGTCACACATGATACGAAACTAGTACTCTTAAAAGCTACAACTATCGGGAAAGTATGACTAGGTCATGACTTTCCGATTACAGAGGCTAGTTACTCGGGATCTGATATATGTTTCGTACGGGGCAGACACAGAACCAGCCCTAGGCCTAGCATGTGACATCCGATACGGGATCGTATTACGCATTACATTATAACACTACACCTGATACATATGATATTCCTCGACGAATATTCTGGAGAATTCGGTAGGCACGATGCTTTGCTAGAAGCTAACCATGTCTTGTAAATCGATGAGAACGTGGTACGGGGTACGCACGTGTTCGGATGGTCTGATGACCGTATTTACTGCCAACATATCCATGAATCTCTTGGGTAGCTTCCCAAAGATTCACCAACGATATTTGACTCATATATAATTAATATGGGATTAATTATGATAGAGAGAATTAATCTAAGATTAATTGCGGCAAGAATTAATCTGGGATTAAATTCCTATATAAGTGAGAACGCGATTAATTTGGAATTAATCGATAAAATAAATTTAATAGTTAAATTTGATTTTTCTATTTAATTTATTTATTTATGGCTAAAATAATATATCAGATATATTAACTGAAATTAGATTTCAATACGAAATTAAAATTGGATTTTAATTCTGGCGAACGAATTAATTTAGAATTAATTCGAAAGCGACTATCGTAATAATTTTACGATGCATAATTATTTAATTAAATTAGATTTAATTATGTCACGACGACAAATTCGTTTAATCGGAATTAAACGAACCCAGGCCCAAACTTAGTTGTGTGTTGGAGAAGCCAACTTAAATTTTGAATTTAAAAGTGGTGGACCACTTGACTTACATCAAATTTCTTAACATTGATGTGAGAAGTTGGCTACAATTAATGTAATTCTTTAACACACACACACACACCTAATTAGTTTTGGAAACAACTCACTCTCTCTTTTTTTCTCCTTCATTGCCGTGAGGGGCTTCTCCCTCTTTCTTGAAAATTTTTCTTCAAAATTTCTTAAAGCTAGCACTTGAGAGTCAAATGAAGGTGTTAGGGAAACTCACCCAATGGTTTAACAACTCAACAAAAGCTTGGAGCTTCATCCAAAGAAAGAAAAATTCTAATTTCTCCAATATATCAATGTACGTGTTTCCGCCGCTTTTATTGATTATTTCCCACATAAAATCATGTTTAGAGATCTTGTGTTGGACAAAATGACCCATAGCGTCACTATTTGCACAGATCATTGTGTTGTTGTAGCAAATTGACTATGTGACAAGGAAATTGCACTCTCATCATTTGTGATTAGATTACCATAAATATATAAATGAAGAGAGGTCCCTATGATTAGTTCCTAGACTGAGAATGATATGAGACAGTATCAGTCCCCGAATGATTAATCATTAAATATCCCTAGCCGTAGTATTATCGAGACTGGACATCGATAATGTGGAATAGGCTAGTATTGCACTTGGTGCGTTGTGAGGGCACAACAACAGAGTTCTCATATATATAAGTATTGGATACTTATGCAAGTGCGATAGGAGGTCGTGTTTCACCGATGGTACGGGAAACAGCTTTGCTCTGGATAGACCCTTCGGAATCCATTGGTATATGACTATGTGTTTATGGGAGGCCGAAATCAAGGTAGGTGTGTATAGTCTTAACCTGAGACTTACATCGCTAATACTTACGATAATCGATAAACTTTAGTCTTGGTGGTACAGGCTTTAACCGGTTCTGCGTACACCACTTTTGGGTTTATCAGAAAGTCGTAGTGTATTGGGTGTGATGTCGAGACGGAAGTGTCACTTCAGTCATTATGGAGATGATGTCACGCAGGATACGGTACTAGTGCTCTTGAGTGTTGCGCAACCAATCGGGATATTGTGACCAGGTCATAACTATCCGATTATAGAGACTATGTTACCAGACATCCGATATGTGCTTCGGACGGGGCAGACACTTATCCAGCCCCAGCCCTAGCACGTGACTATCCGATACTGGGCCGATATCACAATACATTAGTATACTACGCTTGATAACATATCTTTGATATTCTTAAATGGATATGTCCGGA